>JACEEZ010010891.1:195606-205606 GCA_016584305.1 Chionoecetes opilio
AAATAGGAATTTTTTTGTGTTAATAAAAAAAACGAGTCCAAAGTGATTTGTGGTTCTCTTCATCATATTACTGGATAACGACAAAAATATTTTGGCTTGTACTTAGAGCATATTGCATAATTAGTAATGTTTTATGGGTGTTGAACAGTCCATGGCCCGTACCGAGAGTCATGATGAAGGTTGAGCGACGACCTTCGTTGACAGGAAGGGTACCATAAAAGGGATATTTTTCGGAACGAAGAGCAGCGATGTAGGTCGGCACAAAGACACGGTCACCTTCGTGTCTTTGACGACCGTCGTCGCTGCTCTTCATAACGAAGAATATCCCTTTTATGGTACCCTTCCTGTCAACGAAGGTTGTCGCTCGCCCTTCAGCATGACTCTCGGTACGGGCCCATCAGTCTTTAGCGGCTAATGGTCTGTGCAACCCCTCTAAAAACATTACTGTATCTGCAATATGCTTAGAAAGTGTAACCGTAAATATTCCTCAATCAGTTAATATAACAGCGGCAAATGGTCATATGCCCTACGGCGGGCCGATGGGATATATATGAACCTGCAATGACATGTACAGCTAGACAGATAGACGAACTCATAGAGGAACAGGTAGAAATGTATGGTTAGTAAGGGTTTAGTGGTGAGTAGAGTGACGAAGGGTGTGTTTTGCTTATGTGGGGAAAGAAAGCCATACATTTCTACCTGTTCCTCTATGAGTTCGTCTATCTGTCTAGCTTTACATGTCATTGCAGGTTCATTTAAGCTCCCTATAAGGAATGCCGATCCCAGAAGTCATCACTTGTCAGGTGTCACGGGCCACTTATCTCTGTCTATCCACTTTTTCCTTATAAACTACAACTTACATATTCACAAACACGGTGAATACCTACTACATCACTTGAAGGAGGATTACTGGTCATCTTGCGGTAGTAGGGGTAATGCAAGTTGGTGTATTAGTAGGTAGTACATAATAGCGGCCGCTTCACAGCTGTTTTGCTCTGTTGTCTAAGCTAGTGACGTCACAACATGGCGCCAGTCGTTTTAGAGCGTATACATTTTCCTGTACTTAAATTGGCTGTATCATCAAAAATACTGTTCACATAGAAAAATCAACATCACTGCCCAACTATATGAGGCTTGAAGATGTCAAATCAATCCTTACCTCAAGTAGAGTAAACGGGTCCATTACAATGGAAATTACGGTCTGGGTCTCAGGGGGTTAACCTTACAAGAAAATTTATAAGGAAATGCAAAAATACAAAAAAAAAACCCTTACAATGAAATACAGGGCTTTCAAGAAGGACATCTCGGTAAAGTTAAATAGTTGCCTTGAATTATTATGATAAGGTCTGCTAAATGGTCTGGTCTGCTCGAAAGCTACTCAAAACGTCACCATTTATATTATTAATGTATATTTACGGAGTTTTAATAGGAGGCTAGATTTCATGGATGGGGATGAAAGGTGGATGTAGATATTAAGTAACAGGAACTACCACGTGTAGGTCTCCCAGCCTCTTGTAGCTTCCTTATTTTCTTATGTTCTTAACCCCCTCACGCCCAGAACGTAATTTCCATTGTAATTTGGGTACCATTAGACGATTTTTAGTGAGTTTAAGGAATATTTTAGAGATATGACCTGTTTAGTATCCTTGTCCACTAACTAATTTGGTATATTTAGTGACTTTTCGTAATTTTATGGCTCGACAACAGACGATTTCATATAGCAAAGGAAAGATCTGGGTGTGAAGGGACATAATTGACCTTTATTCAATCTGACTAAATGAAATGAAAGGCATTATTTGTCTGAACGCAAAAGTAGCAGGCGACACCACTTCTTTCATTGTTGCCAAGATAAAGAGCTGTGATTCATTTATTGTGACGAATTTTGCTGTAACATTTCTTCACGCACAAGATGCATAGGGTCATTTTTCTGAATTTTTCGATATTTTCAAAATTTATTAGAAAATTTATGGCGGACGATCCCCTAAATGCAGTTGTGATCACTTTTCCTGCTGCTGTCCAAAGATGAAGAGACAGAGTAAGGTTTATGCGATATACATATATGTGACCTGTAGAAAATAGGAGGGTAACTTATGCGTGGACAGACTATTTTTTAAGGCAATCAGCAGAGAAACCTTTAAAACCCTGGATACATTTATTGAAAGTCACACCTGCACTGGCAACCCAACAACTGCTGGGGCCATTACTCCCTCACAGAACACAAGGGCACGGCTGCCACCACATATGTAACACACTGCTCACCACTACCACAGGATACACTCCCACAGGCACGGGTACAACCACACTTGTCCACACAACACACCACCTCAAAAGTGGATCTTCACGTGCCTGGCAATATCATTCTTTGTCTTGAAACACTTGCTACAAATATCACACTTGAACTCCCGCAAGCCAGTGTGTCTAAAGGTGTGTTTGTTGAGTTCAGAAATGGTATAAAACCTTTTCCCACACTCTAGGCATTCATGATTCTTAACACCACTGTGTGTCAGGGTGTGTCTGGTGAGGTGACCCTTTTCAGTAAATCTTTTCACACACTCTAAACATTCATAATTCTTAACACCACTGTGTGTCAGGGTGTGTTTGGTGAGGTCACTCTTTGTAGTAAATCTTTTCCCACACTCTAAACATTCATAATTCTTGACACCACTGTGTGTCAGGGTGTGTGTGGTGAGGTGACTCTTTAGAGCAAATCTTTTCCCACACTCTAAACATTCATAATTCTTAACACCACTGTGCGTCACGGAATGTCTCTCAAGCTTACTCTTGTGTTTGAATGTTTTGTCACACTGCTGGCACTTCAGCCCACTGTGTGCCTTGTGGCCTGAGCTGCCTGCCTCCAGGTGATTCTTGCCATCACCCCTGTGCCTCCCCACCCCTGAGGCAGACTGATCCTGCTGCTCCCGGCCACTCATGCTGCTGCCCGGCCCCACAGCCTCCACCGCAGCAACACTCCCACCAGCACGCGATGACCGGTCCTGCGGGAACCCTCGGGGATGCCTGAGGGAGCCGGGTCAGTGCCGGGCGGAGCAGCCGGCTTGGACTGTGACCTCAGCACCTGCAACAGTGGTGACAGTCAGCACACAGAGAGCCACGCGCTGCCCTGACACTCTGCTCCTGCCTGCGGGGCCCACACCCTGCTTCCTGTCTCACTCATACCGTGTTGTGTTGTGGTGGACGCCAGCAGGACAAAGGTGGTGACGTTGAGGGCGTAATGGTGGGCGTGGACACTGCAGCAGCAAGTTGTTGTTGTTGTTGTTGTTGAAGGGCAGTGATGTCGAAGTCGACGATATTCGCCCTGGTGTACAGCCGTGAAGTAATCATAGTCTCGAGAGTTGATTAGTCTTCCTCAGGAAGGCACAGGTGAGGCGGATGACGGCGGGGCGACGTGATGGGTGGACGGTGTGACGATATAAAGAGTTGCCAATATAAAGGGTTGCATGGCCCCTACTGCGCATGCGCGGTGGCGTGAGCAACCAAATATATCAGGTAAATAGAAATATCGTCTAAAATCAGTTAAACAATGCTATCCTTCACCAAATGAGGCATCCCACAATAGAAGAATGCCTCATCTATTGCTGTCATCAAGATACTCGCCCAACAGTGGTGTTTACATGAGATATTTTGGTTCTTAGTGTTGCTGCCTAGCCCGCTCTCGCACCGACCACCGCCCCAAGCCAGCAATATGGCAAATTATGTCATAAATGATAAGTGTCCGTACACTATAAGGCTGTCCATGATAGAAGAAGACTTGAACAATCGCTGCATACCAGACACAAGCCCAGTGGTTAGATATATATGAACATATACGGGTGTTTTGGTGCACCTGGCACAAGCTGCAAGGGACGCGGACACCATGGCAGGTTTGTGCTCCTGTTTGTAATAATACAGTAACGTTCCCTGCTTTAACTTTGGTCGTACATTGAATAATCAGTATTGTACAGGTGGGCTAAGTATTTGTACAAAACGACGCGTTATTATGTGTAAATCATATCATGTTCACCCATCCACGTCGGAGGCATGCGCGGGAAGGGTGACACAGAAAAAGGCATATTTAACAGTAAGAATACAACGTCTGTGTGGGCATTATTGACAAGTATGTTCCTGGTTGACTACTTTATATATTGTATTAGTGCCAAGGCAATACAGAATGGATTTCCATAGTAATAAGAACAAATAAGCCAGGCATCCACGTCGGAGGCATGCGCGGGAAGGGTGACACAGAAAAAGACATATTTAACAGTAAGAATACACCGTCTGTGTGTCATTATCGACAAGTATGTTCCTGGTTGACTACTTTATATATTGTATTAGTGCCAAGGCATACAGAATGGATTTCCATAGTAATAAGAACAAAAAAAGCCAGGCATCCACGTCGGATGTAGCGATCTGACCAGCTACCCTTGGCCCGAGTAGCTACACCGCACAAATACGCACTGAAGCACTGCTCCCTGGGTGAATAGTTGTTTAACAATGTATACCAATTGTAATCCTGGGTAAAACATGGTGGAAAAAATTGAATGTAGAGTAGTAATTAAGTAGAACATAGAACATTTCAAGTGAATGTGCCTTTGCCTAGAACACTACCCTACCCGTATACTGAAACACTGTTCCCTGGGTGAAGAGTTGTTTGACAATATAGTACACGTATACCAATTCTGATCTTGGGTAAAACGTATATATTGTCAAACAACTATTCACCCAGGGAGCAGTATTTCAGTATAAGCCTAATGGGAGGGTACGTATATGTTCCAGGCAAGGGCACAGTCGCTTGAAATGTTCATTTTCTACTTTAATTACTACTCTACCATTCAATGTTTCCACCATGTTTTTTACCCAGGATCAGAATTGGTATACATTGTCAAATAATATTCACCCCGGGAGCAGTGTTGCTGTGGCGTATTTGTGAGGTGTAGCTACTCGGGGCCAAGGGTAGCTGGTGAGATCGCTACACCGGGGAAAGGGCGACACAGAAAAAGACATATTTAACAGTAAGAATACAACGTCTGTGTGTCATTATCGACATGTTCCTCAAAGACTATCCCAAACGTTTGCTAAATGTATCGTTCTCATAAGGAGTATTTCTAACAATTACAACAGCCGTCGGTAATTAAAACTAACAAGGTAGGTTTGGGGGAGGCAAAACCCCCCCAGTAAGGTTAGGTTACGTAATAAATGCACAGGTTAGGTTAGTTAACTAGCAGAGGGAGTTTGGGGTGAAGGCGCAACGCCCCAGTTAGGTTAGGAAAGTATTGGTGACAGCCGTTTGTTTTGGTATCATCCAAGTAGGTGTAACTGGAAACAAAAAAGTCTCAGAAGTCACTTAGCCAGGTGCATAAATAACGGTACAATGGAAATGTTCCCCCATGTTAAATCGGGTCCAAACAGATGTGTTGTGAACAGTAACAAATTTGATGTTTTTTGTCATTGCAGCCAACCGCACGTGGAGGGTGACTGCATGATGCTTGTGATGCCCGCCAGACATGGTACCATCGTGACTGTGAAGGCATATCATCACACCGATGGCGTAACCTGCAGGACTACGACACGACATATACATGCAACAGTTGTCGGTAAGATATACAATGACGCCTTAATTGAGTCCCCACTATTCATGCACATATAACAACGGAAAACTAGAATTTTTTTATTCTCGAAGCATCTTTGCAGCATAGTCAATATAAACGGGGTAGAAAAGGGTATGCGGTAGTATAAGGGTAAAGGGTATATGACGGCGGGTCGCGTCAAGAAGTCTTACGGCAGATTGGCATAGCCCACGGTGTCATGGACTCGCCTCAGCAGGAGTATTTGGCGTTGTCGGTACCTGTATAGGAGGCATAAGATCTGGATCTTCAAGTCGCTTGTGATCCTGTCTCACTCTATGGTTGTGAGACATGGACACTAAATAGCGACTTGTAGAGACCAATCGATGACTTTGGTAATAAGTGTCTTCGCAGAATCAAACCGATCCTTCCCACCGGGTTGTAATCTGTAAGAGACAATCCGGCGTGGAGGAGGCCAAGGGGCGCCCATAAGGCTCGTGCTTTGGTGCAAGTTGATGTTTCTTGTCGAGAGTTGCTTTGGTATGGGAAAGGAGCCTGCATGGGGACTCGCGCGTGGTGACCCCCAGGAGTGGCGTCGTAGGGTGGGCGGCCGAGGGGACGCATCCCCCGGCGTACGCCCCCAATGATTGATTGATTGAGACCTAAACTGTTTATTAATTAATGAAGAGGTTTATTTGTCTCATATATATCCTAAATCTTTTTTTACTATTTTATTTTTTCCAATCACTTGCTCATAACTTGCTCACTTGCATGTAACAATTGTGAGGCTCACTGGTTTGTAATTGCGAGGATCCTCCTTATCCCCTGCTCATGCTTAAGTCCCTCTGGCTGCCTGGCTGAGAAGCCCTGAGGTAGCTCCTGAGGTAGCTGGGCCATGGCCTGGTCTGGGTTGTCCCCACAGGGCCTTGATGAAGTGTATGTTGTAGTGTTGATGTGTGTGGTTGTGTGCAGGGCAGTGTTTCACATGTTTGATAGTGTGGGATGCTGTGTTGCATCCTGGACAGGCATCTGCAGTGAACCCATTCAGCCTCTACTTAGACCACGGGCTACCAGAACCCCCCATCCTTCCCTCCTTCTTTATGCCGGCCACCATTTTCTTCAGTTACAGTAAACTTTTCGCATATCACTATTTTTTTTTTTTATAAGAAGTGAAAGTTCGCTATTTCCGACCATTTCCGTGTATAATGAACTTTGTTTGTTACATTATGTTAAAGTTTGTATACATGGTAAATTAAGCAGTTATAGAAAAGATTTCACTATTTCCCGAAATGGAAAATCTGGTAAGTATATTCCAACATTAATGTACTGGGCTTACCTCTTCTTGGAAACGTTTAGTTGGCACTGTTTTGGAGTTGTACAGTGTGTCCTTGAGAAAGGACATCACCCCAAACAACTCCCATCTGGTGACGTAGCCACCAGCTGATCCACTTGGAGCCTCCACTGTCTTCTTATACTCCTTCATGAAGTACGTTCTTAAGTTATTATACTTAATCCTGACATGGTCTGCAAAACAAGAAAATCGATAAATTTTCATGCAACCACTTCAGTGCTCAGGCAATGTGCATCTAGTGTGCTATTGCATGAATCTAACCGGTTCAGCATTGTTAACCTAAATATCAACAAAACCTAACCCAAACCTATCCTATGCGGCGATGCCTAACTTAACCTAGATCAAACCTAAACACAACCGTATTTTAGTACTTTCAACCAGTAATTCAGTACGAGGTTAAATTAATACCAAACTTGACTAGGACCTACCAGGACAAACTTGACCTACTAGTGACGAAACGACACCAGGTATGTACGAAACAGCTCAAACTGAATGTACAAAACGAGTAACAAAACCTGGTAACGAAACAACTTTTGTACGAAACTCCCTGTTGTTTAGGTTAGGCTACGCAACCAATGTCCAGGTTAGGTTAGTGAACTAGGCGGCGGGCGCAGCACCCCCAGTTATGTCGGGTTACGTAACGAAGGTCTATGTAGCTGCAGATTTACCGTTGAAAAGATTTAACTATAGTAAAACACATTTATGAAGTCCGTCTGGGCGTTGGCGTGTGTGAGAAATTCCCTGTCCGACGCCCTGCCACGTCAGTCGCCGAGAGATCACTTCGCAGTCCGCCCCCCACGATGGAAGCTACGTCTACACGCTTGAGTGTCCTTCATTGTTGGGAGAAGGAACACACACCTACAGGAGTGAAGGATTACCCCCATCAGCTCCTGCCGGGAGGATAGTGAGTTTCGCTAAGGGTCTCATCCGATACTTGGCCAAGTACGAGATTTGGCCAGGCCGCAGGCAGTGAATTCTCCCCTCCAGCCAAAGCCCAAACGAACTTCATAAATGTGTTCTACTATAGGGAATTTTACCGCTTACAGGACATTATTTAGGTGATGCACATAATTACTACCTGCACAAAACTCGTTTCCACGTTCCCCACCCAGCGTTCCTGACGGGTTCCCAGGTTGTTATATATACTGGTTGAAAGTATCAATTTACCAACACAACCTAATTCTAACCTAATCAGACCTAAACGTAACCTAACCTAGATACTTGCAAATAAGTATTATTTTTGGTAAAAATCTAGTCATTTCCCCCATTTATTTGGTGTTTATGAAAATATTCTTATCTAAAAAATTAGTGTAAAACCATGTCATAATTGTAATTGTAAAATATATATACCAAACAATTAAAACATAACAAAAACATAAGAAGACTAAAACTTCAGAGAAATCATGTCATTTAAAAAAAAAATGACTTTGAACAATTTAAACTCAAGCAAAAATATAAAATTAAAATTTAAATACTTTTATACTAAAACTTAAATAAATTTAAATACTAAATTATTAGTGGTTATATTTTTTCCAAGAGTGAAGGAGAGATTATAAACTAAAAAAAAAATTACTATCCGAACCTCAATATAACCTAACCTAACATGGTAAAATTGTAGTCATTTCCCGCCCTTAGATCTCGTTAGGAGGTTATTGGTTAGGTTAGTAATTTTATTTTGGCGGGGGTAATGTAAGGTGGTGGTGGTTGAAGGGGGCATCTCCCCCCCACTTTATAATTAAGTTTTAGAGGTGTCTGAAGGGATCTGTGAAGGTCAGGAGACCAAAAAACACTAATAAGGGCAGGAAAGGACTCTGGTATTTAACCTGGCCAATGATTATTATTGGTAACCCCTAACCCCCCTAACCTGATTTAAGGGGGGTAGTTCACCTAACAGACCCCCCAGTTATATCAAGGTGCGTATTGGTCACTAGGAAGTATTGGTTGAAACTGCATCCCAGCAAACACAAAGACGGAGGGCCTCCGGAGGCCCTCCGTATGTCATACCGGCGGCCCGACGGAAGTGTACGACGTAGGGCCACTGGGGATTTGCTCAGAGGCTCACCGGCGGGCCGCTCCCAGCGGCCCGCCGTAGGGCATATGACCATTTGCCGCTGTTATATTAACTGATTGAGGAATATTTATGGTTATACTTTCTAAGTATATTGCAGATATAGTAATGTTTTAAGGGGTGTTGCACAACCCATTAGCCGATTAATAGACTAATGGGCTGTTCAACACTTATAAAAACATTACGATATATGCAATATACTTAGAAAGTATAACCATAAATATTCCTGTGTCGTTATCCAGTAATACGATGAAAAGGAGATCATAATTGCTACGGACATTGTTTATTTCATAAGTACAAAAACATTTTCGTTATTAGTTTTACAATCTGGTGTAACGTGGAACACTGTACAGCCATGTAGAAGATATTGATTGCGGCGAACAACATAAACATCCACCCGCTTGTTCGTTTTCCAAAGTACTGATTTGAAGTGATTTCACTGAGATCACTGACACAACGCTGCGAGGATTCCTAAAAAAACGTGTCGTACTGAAAAAAAAGGAAAAAATCATTTATATTATTCAGTCTATTTTCGACATATGAGGAGCGAAAACCTGTTTTATAACTAAGTTTCATCATAGTTATCGACTTTTAAGGGTGATTTTAGGCCTTTTTTGTGTTTTTAACCCTTGTAATGGCTATCGTACGTCCTGGCAGTTTATTGCATTGATCGCTGCGTATGATTTCAAATAATATTGATCTAAATCATGATATTATCCTGGTTAATTCTCCAGCATCTACATATGCCTTATAGGGTGTAGCGTTGAGTATTGATATGTGGTGAGAATATTTGGAAGTTATTGAAATAAGGGAAATATGACCTGCGTTTCCCGTAATATTTCTCGGATAATCAAATGTTATTTTTTTATATGAATAACAACACACACTACCCACATAGACTAACTGATAACCTTTTTCCAGTTAAACTCCTTCTCCATGTATCTAATCCTCATCTTTATTTTCTATGTATCTCTGGTTATTCTGATTAAACTGGAAATATTGAAATAAACTGATATATATAAA
>JACEEZ010010891.1:208406-220086 GCA_016584305.1 Chionoecetes opilio
TTTATCTAATAACGTACTTAAGTTAGAGTGACTTGAAAGTGGAATAGGCCAGCGGTCAAAACGTATATCGTGGAAATGAGTTACTTTAGAGGAGAATGTGGAGTGAGGATATTGGTTGGTGTGAGCATTGACAATACACAATGCACGTATGAAAAAAGTAACATGGGAGTGTGTGCAAACAGATTGAAGTGGTTTGATGGTTGAATGAAATAATTTGAGATTGTTTGGGTAAACTAAAGGGAAGTGAAAGGTTATGTGAAAATAAAATAAATTAATGCCCTACCGTAGATAACACTAAAGTCGCCAGGACAACATTTCTTTCTATAATTAATTTCCCATGAAGGCAGGTAAAGGACAGAGAGAACCATTAGACATGAACACGGAATCACTACAAGTAATTGTTACTGCATGTTGGGGAGAGGCCATAACAACTATAACTTAATGGAATTTATATAGCAGGTCAAAAAGAGGCAAATTTAAATATGAAAATATACAATCTTGGTGTTTATAATGGTGTAAGGAGACTGAGCCGATGAAGTCAAGCTAAACAAAAGGAAAAAGAAACTAACACAAAAAAATGTTGACACATTTTTATTGCCATCAATAGAAAATATTGTGGAAATTATCCACCAACCACTCTCTCTATTAGTAGAGGGGTGATTTGTTCCCCCCCCCCCCTTGTGAGGGAGATATAGTTTGCTCATCGTAAGGGAGAGTAAGGATGCATATAAATATAATTATAATGGTAATGGATAGAAAGTAAGGTAATTTTCTCCCTTTTAAACTCCCTAATGACTCCGCACTAACTACCTGACAACTAAGTCCATGCCAATCATTCACCACCCTATTTGTGAACCAGTTTCTCCCTATTTCCTTTTTAAATCTACGTTTTTCCAGTTTGAATCCGTTACTTTTAGTTCTACCCTGATTACTAGCCGTAAGAACTTTTCCTAATCTCCTTTATTGTATCCCTTTAACCACTTAAAAACTTATCAGATTGCCCCTTACTCTACGCCTCTTAAGTGAGTGTAGATTTAATAGCTTAAATCTCCTCTCATAACTATAGTTACGCATCCCCTGTATCATTTTGGTCATCCAATCTGCACTGATTCTAACAAGGCTATATCCATCCTGTAATACTGGGACCAAAACTGAACCGCATAGTCTAGACCTCACCTAGACTACGTATACAAAATTTGGATTGATTTGAATAACATTTGGAGGTGTCACACGAGGCCATTCCGAGTCCCCCCCATGTGTTTAAGATGCAGTGAGTATTAGCCCCTCAAAGGAGGTGGTTGGACCCCACTCATTGTTGCCCGGTTTCTGTGGACATCAGGGAGGCCTTTGTAGCAAATGGGAACCTCTTTCGGTGCTCCTCAATGACTTGCAAGAGGAACTGATGCTGTTCTTCGTTCTTGGTGAGGAGGGCATTATACTCTTGCATTAGGCCCTAGGGGGCGACTCCTCTCTGCAAAATCGTTGACCACCTTGATGTTCTGAAAGGTCTTGCTTGCCTCTGCAAATTCTGGCAACCCTTCCCCATTTTTCTGGACCCTAAGGAACTTCTGTGACACCCCAAAGTTGTCAAGAAGTTTGGGGGTTATAGGAAAAAATCTGCCAGAGTCTTTCTTTCATTTTTTGGGGGGTGTCGGATCAATTTTATCGGGGCGGTTTTTCGCCCCTTATTTAAAGGCGAAACCATGGCTCTTTTCACATCAGCGGGCATTTGTGAATCAAAGCGGCCCAGAATCCCCAAAATTTTTTCACTGATACCAAGATGATGGCAAAATGTGTTGGGGGTGGCTTCCTCACGGTATATCCCCTAACCCCCTTTTAGTCGTAAAGGAAATGAAGGTCTTTGGAGGGGTTTTATAGCAAAAGGGCTTAAAACCCACCCCTTGACATACTTTTGAAAGCAAGGCAGGGGGTGGGGGGGGACACCGCATTAGGGGAAAATTTAAAAAAAATCCATTTTTACCGAGAGAGTGCACACTGTGCCCAAAAAAAAACTTCACAATATCCCCAACCTAGGGTCCCCTCATAAATCTTAACTCAGATAATAAGGGTCATTTAAGGTTTTTTAAAAATTTTTGGCACCCGTCGGTGTCCCCCCACGAGGGGGGACAGGATCAGGATGGGGGGGCACCGTATGATATTTTTAAACTCATATTCATCAAACATTATTGTTTTTTTTTGCCTAAATCAACATATATGCTAAGCCTAACACCACCATTATTTTTGGGGTGATAAAATGAAAGAAAAGCTCATATAAAATAGCATTTTTTAAAAGTAGGTCTAGTATTTTTTGCTCACTATTCAAAATTTGCATCATAAGGGCTGCAGGGGGGAAAACCCCTTTCACCCATCCCCTGCCCTTGGGATCCCCGGGAGGTCACCGGGACCCCCTTGCCTTTCGGATCAACAGAAGCTTCATCTAGGAGGTAGGGAAGGTGAACGTGTCTCGGGTTTTAGGGGGGGATTCATCCGGAGGAAAAAAGGGTTTTTATTTTATCCTCCTGAGGGCCCAAACACCTGGAACATGCCCTAATGTCCCCAAACCCCCCTTCCCCTCCCCAGCTTCAGCTGAACCAGACAAAGTCCCCCCCTGTGTTTTTTCGCAAAAAAGGGTATGAGCTGCAGTCCAGGTCCCCTCGTCGTCCCCTATCCGAGTACCGGGGGAGTCGTCCAGCTGAAGTGGGACATCCAACCCCCTCCTCGTCGGGTGTCTTCCTCCGGGACAGCACAACTTCTTCCGCTGTGGCCCCTTCTTTTTTCCCAAAATGTTTTTTTTTCACCGCTTTTCTTTTTGTCTTCCAGCTTCTCCCTTTTCTCTGCCTCCCCTCGGTCGTTTGCCTCCTCTTCTGGGTTAAAATGAGGCCCGCACCCTTTTCCGCCCCTTTTCCAAAAGGACGGGGTTACCCTTGGGAACGGCTGACAACTCGGGGTTTAATCTGTCTGTTGAAAAGGGTGTCCTTGGGGTGGAGGGTGCGTCGTGCTGGGGCCCGGGGTGGCAGGGTGCATCGGCTGGGCCCCGGGGTGGAGGCTCTGTCGTGCTGGGGGGGGTGGCGGTTTTTGTCGTGCTGGGGCCCGGGTGGAGGGGGCGTCGTGCTGGGCCCCGGGGGGTGGAGGCTTGTCGTGCTGGGGCCCGGGTGGCAGGCTCTGTCGTCTGGTGCTCGGGTGGGGGCTCGCGTGCTGGGGCCCCCGGGGTGGCAGGCACATATCTACCTGGGAGCACAGGGGGAAGGGGGGTATAGCTTCTGGGTAGGGCCTTCCCGTCGCCCTCTCCTCTGAACTCCTCCATCAGAAAAATTTGGGGAAACTTCCCTAAAAATTCTGGTGGGGGCCGGTCCCCTCGGTTACATGCGCTCCTAAAAAAACAATCATCTGGGAAAGATGTTGCGTTTTAGGGGCCCATATCCCAGTCCCCGGAAACCCTGAAAAGTTGGGGGGGGTAGTGGTTTTGGGTCCATGCCTCAAAGAAAACTCTGGCAACTTGGGGACTTTTATGTGCTCGTTAGGGTGCATGGCGCGTGGTCTTTCAGTAGGGCCCGCAGGAATGTCTTAAAGGGACAAAGAACTCCCCCAATGGCGGTTTTTTGTCTGTTGTTCGGGGGAAAGGAAACATCCGATACCGGCTTATCGCAAACTCAACGGGCTAATGTTCATGGACTTCGCTTGTCCATGACAAAAAATCTTTTTCCTACAGAAAACAAGACTTCTCAGGGAGATGCTAATGTCTGCACGAAGCATTCCCATTCATCCAGCCACTAGGATAAATTCCCTTTTTGGAAACCAAAGATCGTGTTCCCATGAAAGGGGGAATTCCATCGGCATCGGGAATTATAAACACTGGGGGGAGGGACCCCCACAGAATTTATAATGCCCAAAACGTCATGCTGTCACCGGTTCCGAGTTACCTGCGGGGCTAGGGGCGGGCCCTCTCGCACACAAAACCCTTGACTGGTTTCATAACGTCGAAAATGAACCTCACCCAAAAATTGTATATCCGGCCCCGGCGTGAATGTGTACTTTTTTAAAGCTAAGTGTAACCCCTTAAAAAAGGGTTTCCACTGTTTTGTTGAAGGAAACAATCCTGGCAAGGACTGCCTTCCGGAGCCTTAAATAAAAGGGTTTTGATACGGTTCATAAAGGCTGTACCAGTCCTTGTCGCCATTTTTCTTTCCCCCGGCAGCAGGATGCTTTGCTCCCACAAGCTATGGCAAAAGGTACACCTCCTCCCCACATCTTTTCATGGCAGGCCGTAAAACATCTTGGCTGCGGGATGGTATAATCAGCAATGTATTTTTTCTTGTTGGGGCTGAAAACCCTATTGCAGGGAAGCACAGCCTATAGTACTCCATCCGCAGCTTCTTCGATAATAAAAGGCGCCTGTAAAAAAAGAAATGAATTAGGACTTAAAAGGCCCTTGCTGGCAACAAAAGTTGAAAAAAAAATTAAAAAATAGAGGTTTGAGGCTCCTTAACAAAAAAATTAATTAGGTTTAAAAGGCCCCTTGCTGGCAATAAAACAAAAAAAAAAAAATGAAAAAATTTTTAAAAAATCTATAAATCTAGGACCTTAACTATCCCTGGGGTTTTTTTGCATGACTCTCCCAGGGAGCCCAAAAAAGACGTGGGTGAGGTCATAAAAAAGCCCTTTGGGGGGAGATATGGAACTAAATAGAGCAACTTACAGCAGAGTTGTTTTTTTTGTTTTTATCTTCGGGGCTTCTTTCAGGCTGCAGCTAGGGGCCACGGGGTGTTTAAAGGGACCCTCCGGCCCCTGGGTCCACTGCTTGCCCCTTTTCCCTGACATATTTGCGGGGCATGATACGGTAGGCGGTAGGTTGGGTTTTAATCTGAAAAGATTTAATGACATTAGACATCTGCTAGTTGGGTTAGGTTATTTTAGTTAGTTTAGCTTATTTTTTACGGTAGGGCGTTCTTGCATGGCCACCATATTATTTTGGGACTATATCGGCAATATTGGGGGGTCCAAACGTCATGCCCCAAATTTTGCAGTGTAAATTTTTTTTTTTTTAACCAAAAAAAAAATTAATTCAAATCATTCTAAAAACATAAATCATTTTTAAATTTTTTATTTCAGGGCTTATAGCATAAAACCTGATATAGCATCAAAATTTAATCCAAATCACCTTCATTTACACCAACAAAAAACACTTTTTTCCATTTTTTTAAAAATGCACTAGTTCACCACCCCCTTTTTAAATTCATCTAATTGCTATCTCATTTTTCTTATGTTTTTCTAAGTATTTAAAATTATAGATTTTCCAAAATCAGTGATGCGGGGGTCCCCGAACGTCATGCCCGAAAATATGCGTGTTAAAGGGTTTTTTTTTTTAACCTAAAAATTAATTTTCTAGAATCATTTAATAACAAAAAATCACTTTTTAAATAGTTAGTCATTGCTTATAGCATAAAACACTGAATGCCAAAATTTTAATACCATCCCCTTCAACTTTATGCCAAAAAAAAAACACTGTCCTTTAAAATTTAAAATGCACTTTTTCACCCCACCATTTAATATCATGCGAATAAAAATAGTCAATCCGTTTGTTTGTTTGTGTAGGTTTTTAAAAGTATAGCTTTTTAAAAATTTCATGTACTTTGATCCCCCATTCCCCATCGTTGACCCCCCGCGCCCCCATTTTTTTGTAAATAATGCCACCGCCCCTTTAAAACATGCACACTTTTTTTAAAAAGTCAATACGGTTATACTCTTTTCAATACCCCAAAAACACCCATCACAGCCCCATGAGACACTATATAGAACGGCGAAAAATAAAAAGGCATACGAAAAAAAAAATTTCTTACCTGTAAAAAGGAGGTGACGTGACGCTACCCCGTTTTTTGTTCACTGGGGTGGCGCTGCATGGGGTGGCATGGGGGCGAAATTTAATTTTTTCGCGTTTTAGCCCCTTTCCGGGGCCCCCTTTTTTGGGGGTGAAACCCCCCCCCCTAAAGGGTTCTTTTCCAAAAGGGGTTTCCGAAGGGCCCCCTTAAAAAAAAAATAATGCGCCCGCTCTTTAAATTAAATTTTTTCCTTTATTTAAAATTTCCTTAAATTTTAAATAAAAATAAAAAATAATTTTATTTAAGGATTTACTTTTTTTTCTTTTATTTAAAAAAAATTTTTTTATTTAAATTTTGGGGGGGGGCCTTTTTTTTCCCCTTTGCACAATTTCTCTTTCCCCCCCCCTCCTCCCTTTCCGTTTTCTTCCTTTTTCCTAATGCCCCTTCTCCTTCCCTGAAAAAACCACAAAAAAAAAAATTTTTTTTTCCTACCCAACCCAATGAAAAAGATTGAGGCCTGGAAAATAAATTTTGAGTTTAGGAAAAAGAAATGTTAAAACCTTTTAATGACAAAAACCCCCAAAAAACCCCCCAAAGTCCAAAAGTGGTCATTGATCTGGCAACCCTTTAAACAAAACCCTTTACACCCAAAAAAACAATTTTGGGGGGTCTACAGAGGGCAAAGGGGAAAAAGATATAAGTTGTCTAAACAACCCAAAAAAATTTAAACAAATTGAAACCTTCCCTTTTGGGGGGGGCCCCCCCCCCCCAGGGAAACCCCAGGCCCGGGGGGTGGGTTTTCCATTAGAAACCCAGGCTCTCCGCAAAAAAAATTTTTTTTTCCTGAAAATCCCCTTGGCCAAAAATTTTGGGGCCTCCCAAAACCCCCAAAAGTTTCTTTTCCCCCCAACATCCCCGGCCCCACATTTTTAAATTTTGGGGAGGGGGGGAGGAAACCCCTGGAAAAGTTTTGGGTTTGGAAAAAACCAAGTTTTTTGGGGAAACAATCAAAGGCACTAATTACATTTTGGGGAAAACCATCCCTTTTAAAAAAACCCCCTAAACGGGGGGTACGGGGGGTGCCCGGGTGCCCCTTTCCCCCCTTTTTTTTTTAGGAAACCCCAAAAAAAGGCTTTTCTCGTTGGGTGCCCCATTTTCCCCCAAAAATTTTAAAAAACCAAGAATTTGCCTCCCTGTGTTTACAGGGAAAAGGGGGCAACGGGTTTTCCCTTTCATGTTCGAAACCCAAGTGGGGGGGAAACCCCCTTTATAAAACCCTTTATTTTTTTTTCTATTTTCAAATCCCAAAAAAAATTTTTTTTTCAACATTTCGGAACCCTTCTTTTGCCTGGTTGGGGGAAAAGTAAAAAGGGGTCCCCCTTTTCCCAAAACTTTTTTTATTATGGGAAAAAATTTAATTAAAAAAAATTGTGGAATAAAAAAACCCCAAAAGGGAAAAAGGGTTTTTCCCAAAACCTCCCCTTTTTCCCAAACCCAATTCCGATTTAGGAAAAACATTCCCTTGAGACACCCCTAAAAATTTAAAATTTGCAAATTTTTGGGTGAAATAGGAAAACTACCACCAAAAGGGTCCTTAATTTGGGTTGTAAAAACGGACAAATCAACAAATTTTTCCCCCCCCTAGATGGGGTTGGCCCATCAAAACTTTGGGGGTATTACCAGTGTCTTTTTTTAAAAAACCAAATCGCAAGGGGAAAAATTTTAGGAAGAAAAGGAAAAAAACTTTTGGGTTCAGGGACAGCACGCCGGGATGTAAACCGGGGCCTTCCCTTTTTTGGGCCCAATTTTCTTTGTTTTTGGGGCCATTTTAACCAAGCTTTAAATTTTTCCCCAATCTTTAAGGGAATTTGGGAATCAGGGGTTTTTTATTTTGAAAATGATTTTTAAAACAAAAGGATACGGTTTTGGCCTTAACCTTGGATTGTTTATTTAACTCCCCAAACCTTAGTAATTTAGGAATGCACAGTTTTTTTTTTGAAAAAATTTTTGGGAAAGGGCTAAAGCAATTTTGGGTTTTCCAACCCTTTCCGAGCCCTTTTTGGGGCCCCCCTCCCAAAAAAAGCGGAAAGAAAATTTCCAAATTTTTTTCCCCCTTAACATAAAAAAAAAACTGCGTCGCCATGGGGGCCGGGGGGACCCCCAACCCCTCTGGGGGGTTTTTGGGTTTTCTTTTGGGGGGTTGGGGGGGGGGTTCCCCTTTCCCTTGTTTTTGGGGGGGGGGGGGGTTTTTTTTTTTTTGGGGGCCCGGGGGAGGGTTTATTTTGGAAATGATTCCGGGGGTCGTTGGGGGCCCCCGGGAGGGTTTTTCCCCCCCCCCGCATGCATCCCGGGGGGTTTTCCCACTTGAAAAGGCCCCAAGCCCCTTTGCCGTAAAATTTTTTTTTGAAAACCCAGGGAAGGGGGGGGAAAAACCCCCCCTTTAGCTTAATAAAAAAGGTTGGCAAGCCCCATGTCAGCGAGCCGGGTTTGGGGAGGTTTTTTGGGGGGCCCTTAAGGACCCTCCATTGGGGGGCTCCCCCGGGGGGGGGGAAAATTTTGGGGGGGCCGGATAAATTTCAAGGCCCCCCCCCCCGATTTCCCTGGTGGCCATCCCACTTTAATGGTGGCCGGGGAAGTGGCCCCTGGGAAAAAAACCCCCCAAATTCCTTTTGGGGGCGGGGGGGCCCTTCCCCCTTGGCTTCGGGGGAAAACCCGGGGCTTTTTCCCTTTCACTAAAAAATCCAACGGGTGGGGGCCCCAGGGGGTTGTTTGCCTGGCTCACCCGTTTTTTTAGGAAACCGGTTTTCCCCCCCCTTGGGGCCCCCCCTTGGGGGGGGCCCCCCCCGAGGGGGCCCCCCGGGGGAAAAAAAAAAAAAAAATGGGGAAAAAAAAATTTTTTTTTGGGCTCTTCAAAACCCCTATCTGGGCTGGGGGGGGGGGGGGGGGATCCTCTCGGCCTCGTCCTTCCCTTCGTCGGGGGCCTCTCGTCTCGGCGTGGCGGTGCTCATTCCTTCGTGCAGGGCTGGGCGGTGGCGGGCGGATCCTCGTCTCGTCTCGTCTGCTGTCGTGGGGCCGCGGAGCCAGGGATCCTCCTGAGCCTGGCAGGGCATCGGAGGTTCCAGGCATGGTGTCCAGCGCTACAGTTGGGGCAACACGGCACGGGACGTTCACCGCCCTCCCGAAGGCGGCGGATGCAGTCCCTGGTGGCGTGCTCTCCACTGCAGACGCCGCAAGAGCTCCTCCCGCCGTGGACACTGGTCTTGGTAGTGTCGAAAGGCCTGGCAGCGGAAGCAGCGGACAGGTTCTTGCACATACTTGCGTACCGTGTAGCTTCCCCAGCATCCAAGGTCAAGGTTGGCGGGGAGACGTCCTCGCACTGTCAGCTTGACCTGCCGGGTGGGCAGTAGACGTCCGTGGCCGGCGTTGAAGGTGCACCGCTCAGCATCCTCCACGAGCGGGTGCTCCAGCACAGGGTCCAGGGGGAAGGCAATGGGGAAGCCGAGGAGAACACCTCTCCTGCTAGGTTCCCACCTCTCCAACACGATGTTCCGTGGCTGGCCATCCGCCACTTCCTGAAGGGTGGTGGCGGCGGCCAAGTGCGCTCCCTGGAGAAGAAAGTCCCCGGCGGCAGAGATGTCCATTTTGAGAGCGAGTTTGAGCTCGCTCTCCAGCCATTGCACGGTCTTGCAGGGGCTGGGGAAATCGTCGTGCTTGACGAGTTTCCAAACCTGGATTGCAGCTACCGTGGATCCACACTGGCGTGGAGGGGCCGCTCGAGGGGCCTTGTTCGTCCTCGAGCGTCTACCCTGCACAATGTAGAAACCGTCGGCGTCCATAGGGGCCTCTTGTCTCCGAGCAGCGGCCATGATGGGAGCAAGCTCAAGCTGCTCAACCACCAATGGCGAAGCGGAGAGATGGGAGAGCGGAGAAGAAGACCCGCTCTCAACCGAGGGTAGAGGCTGACTGCCATCCGCCTCCAGCAAGTTTTGGGTCCCCTACCAGGATTTGAGTGTGTTCCCTAGTAAACCAGCACACTAAATGCTCCATCTTGTTTAATAGAGAAGCTCCTGTTGCTCACACATTAACACAAACACCGCAGAAAGACGGATACACGCCGTATTAACGCCTGCACCTCACCGCACAGTGGGTGAAAGATAAATTAATGTAAAAATGTATATCCTTTCAGATATATTTGAATCTTGCAAAAGTAGACATCTTGAGTAGCAGATGTCTTAAAATATGATATATGTGATCATAATATTGATTATAATATTTGAATAATTTTAAGTTTATTAGACCACTGTATACCTGGACTGCGCACGGAATATCGTCCTGTTGCACATGGACCTGAACTTGCCCTGAAGTCGGGGGGCCGCTCGGATTCATATATATATATATATATATATATATATAAAATATATATATAAAATTATATATATAATATATATATATATTAAATATATTTTATAAAATTAAAAAACGCATCATATAGATTGGTTTATCAGTATATATGATAAACTGTAATCTTCGTAAATGTTTGCTCTATAATATTATCAAAAAAAAAACAGAAAAAACACGCTAAAGAAATGCCATTACGAGATTCTGAAAAATATGCATGATTCTAAAGAAATATTCACTTCAACTCTTCGCCATTTAAAACTTTGCGCGTCAACTTTTATCATGAAGGGTATCAATAGAACGCAATTTTTAGCTTTCCATTGATGTATTTCGTTTTCTGATAAATTAATTAGAACCATGCATAAATTAGCGTTAATTAAATAAATAAAACCCATCAATCGGGTAATTTTCCCGATTGATGAGGTTATTTATTTAGTTAACGCTAATTTATACATGGTGCAATTCATTTATCAGAAAACGAAATATATAAGTAAATAAATAAACATCACAATCGGGGGAAAAAAAACCCGATTGATGATTTTATGTATTTATTTAACGCTAATTTATGCATGGTTCTTTAATTAATTTATCAGATAAAGAAATATATCAATGGAAAGCTAATAAAATTGCGCTTCTATTGATACTCTTCATGTAAAGTTGACTCGCAAAGTTTTTAAATGGCGAAGAGTTAAATGCATATTTCTTCATAGTCTCGTAATGGCATTCTTTAGCGTGTTTTACTGTTTTTTTTTTTGATAATATTATAGAACAAAAATTTTTCGAAGATTACAGTATATCATATACCTATACTGATCAACTAGTCTATATGATAGTCCATAGACCACTATATTTTTTGTTGGGCGGCTCGCAGGCCGCTAGGGAGCTTGTAATTTCAAACATTGTCGCGTGAACAGTCCAGGTATACCCGTGGTCTATGGTTTATTGTTTAAAGGGATAAAAGTATTACATTTGAAATACATAATAAGAAATTTCAAATAAAATAATTTGATTTACTAAAATTAAAAATAGTATCCCCATAAAATGTACATTCTCTCTAAGAATTTTATAGAAAACGTTCCAGCAGATACTATAATAACAGCAAACCCCTGACCAGGAATTGAAATTTTGGAGGGCTTTACTTTCCCCTCCCCTTAATTAAAATGTAAACATGAACAGTAGTACCGTAGATAACAGTAAAGTCGCCCCCCTGCCATAATACAGCCATATATTTACGAATTATAGCATCACTACTGATTTTTTTGTGCCACTGAAGATAATACACAGTAGTTTATATCATGGGCTGTCAGTGTATAATCTACCCTGTTTCAGTGTTGTTTTATGTTTTGTAGCTGCAAGTATAGACGGTTTCAATTTCGCTAAAGCATTTTTTTTCGGGCGACGACGACAGCGGTTTCGACACTCAGTAAAAAAACACTAGATTGGCCCACTTGACTGTTGGTAATTTT
>JACEEZ010010892.1:2500-17500 GCA_016584305.1 Chionoecetes opilio
TCAAATTTTGGGGGGGATTTTCACTTTTTTCACACACTAATGAGCTTTCTGGGTAACATTGGGCCTTCAAGGGAACAGGCCTTCAAGATATTTTGAAAGTGATCTTCGCTGGGAACACTGTTACCCATATTCTCACTGGAAACGCAGTTGCTCGTGCCATTCGTGGTCATCTCCTTGTAGATTCCGTCCTTCACACACTTCTCTTGAGCAGCCTGTTGGGGATCAAGTTGTCTTTATCTAATGACAATGTGCCACTGGAATTGGAGACAATAGGGAACCTCTATGATGATCTCCTCTCTGGTGAAATCACGCTCAATGATGTAGAATCATTTTTGTACTGCAGGATCTACAACAGAAACTTGAGACACACAAGGACATGTTGGAATCGAGCTACCGTACTGCACGTCTGTGACTGCAATACATGGAGATGATAGACATCATAAGGTCATTCATGCGATCAGAACGAATCGGAGATTGGTCCCTCCATCTGGAGACGTTGCAAGCCATGCTTCCGTACTTAGCTGCCTCCGGCCATAACTTGTACACGAAGTCATTGCACCTCTATCTGCAGAAGATGACAAAACTGGAAGAAACACACCCCAATATCTACCAACAGTTCACCCAGGGACTACATGTAGTCAGGAGGAGTGACCGCTTCTGGGCAGGGTTGTCTCCAGACCTGGTGATCGAACAGGCACTTATGAGAAGTCTGAAGAGACGAGTGGAGGTCTCACCAGAGGGAGGGGGATGGCGGAAACCCAAAGACTGGTCTGGTGTCTTTCAAGGCCAGTCTGTGCAGAAGTAAACATGGCAATGCAACAGCTGACATCCATCACATACCAGACTAGTGAACAGCATAAAGACATATCACAAGCTCGGCAAACAAGGGACAGTAATGACTGTAGCAAATTGATGTCCTTCATTGACTGGAGGTCTCCATTCGAATCAGACTCATGCCTCCGCAACATAGTCAGCGGAATCTCGGCTGGTTCCGAGGTTAATGTGGATGATGCAAAAAGGATCGGATATGACATTCTTAATGAAATGGTTGGACAACATGTGGTCAAGTACAGTTTCAAAAGGAAAGCCAAAGCTGTGACTTTTGACTCTAAGTCGGCAGTCAAGATAGGTGATGAGGAAGTACAGATTGATCCTCTTCTTCTGTTTCAACGACTCATCATTGCAGGATCTCAGGCAAATGATCTTCCGAATGCCCTCACTTATGAACTCTGCAACTACCCACCTGCCTTGTTCGCAGGGAAGGAAAAGCTCCTGAAAGCTGTAAAGCCACAACTAGCTGACGCCATCTGGTCCGAGGTACCACACAACCCAGCACCATGTAAAAATATCACATACATCCTTGATGGAGGTGCTCTTCTCCATCGCATTCCATGGCAACTTGGTGAAACATACGACAAGATATTGCAGGACTATACCAGATATGTTACAAAACACTATGGTCAGGCAGTGGTTGTGTTTGATGGTTATGAGGCGGGACCTTCAACAAAAGACAGCACACATCAGCGCCGAGTGGAGTGTGAGGGTAAGAAGGTGACATTCCATCTGTCCACGAAGCTCCAGTTAAAAATGAAGGAATTCCTCTCAAACCAAGAGAACAAGCAACGCTTTCTTGAACTTTTGGGATATGCCCTGGCCAAAGAAGGCTGTGAAGTTATCCATGCCAGAGGGGATGCAGATACTTTTATTGTCCAAACTGCAGTGATAATCTCTGAGGACAGAGAAACTGTGTTAGTCGGAGACGACACAGACCTACTTGTTCTCATCCACCTTGCAGTAGAAAACAAACATGACATCCACTTCCGACCTGAACCAAAGAAAGGAGCAGAAGTCAGGTGCATGGGTGTTAATTCGATCAAGCATAAGCTTGGGGTCCAGGTTTGCAGGCATATTCTCTTTGTGCATGCTTTCTTGGGGTGTAATACCACATTCAGGGTTTTTTTGATCGGGAAGGCGGCAGGTTTCAAACTTATTCAAGACAGCGAGGCATTTCGGGAACAGGCGGAGGTGTTCAAGAGTAAAAGGGCAACAAAGGACGACATCATGACGGCTGGTGAGAAGGCAATGGCCATTGTCTATAAGTGGAACCCCAGCGACTACCTCGATGATTTTTTTTTTTTTTTTTTTTTTTTTTTATATATTATTTTTTTTTTTTTTTTTTTTTTTTTTTTTTTACATCATAAGGAACTGGCCAAGGGCACAACAAACATGGGTAACACAAAGCCCGCTTAGTTGCCAGTCCCTATAAAGAAGACAGTAAGAGAATAAAATAAAAACAGAGGGGTGAGCCAATTTAGTTCGGGAGGTATCTTGTTACTCTTCTTTTGAAACGATTTAAGTCATAGGTAAGTGGAAAAATAGAAACAGGAAGAGAGTTCCAGAGTTTACCAGTGAAAGGGATGAAAGAGTAAAGATACTGATTAACTCTAGCATTAGGAAGATGGACAGAATAGGGATGAGAATGAGTAGAAAGTCTTATGCAGCGAGGCCGCGGGAGGGGGGGAGGCATGCAGTTAGCAAGTTCAGAAGAGCAGTGAGCATGAAAATAATGGTAGAAGAGAGTAAGAGAAGCAACATTGCGGCGGTGATTTAAAGATTGAAGACAGTCAGTCAGATGATGTTAGATATCGCCGATTCCAAGCCCTTGTCACCACGAGAAATAAGGCAGTTCTTCCTAGCATGTTGCCACTAACATCAGCAGCTACGAAGTACCATAGCCTGCGTGTCTACCACCAAGTCCAAGAGTGGCAGTAGTCCAAGTCAAATTGTAGATAGCGCGTTTTTACCCCTAACACCACCACAATTGCAATAGAACCAAAACCTATTTTTATGAAACCTGTTGATCCCCAGAACAAATATATGAAAATTATACTTCAATTCTAATGATGGATCAATTTTTTTTTCAATTGAACGGAGAGCCGTGAACGAGAGGTGGAGTGCGCTTGCAGTGAGAAATTGGATACGGTGTGCAGAGGACAGTATCAACGAACGCTGTCGGTCATTGTGAATTTAAGGGAGTATTATATTTAATGTAGGATTGTTTAAGGTTTCTTTTTATATCTTAAGAGTTTTAGAACAAAATTTTTTTTTTTTCACATTTTTTAACATTAAATTATTTATTAATATATTTTTTTTTTTATAATACATTTCAATTTTTTTTTAACATTTCAATTAGTACCAGACAATTTGGGCACGTTAACCACATTACCGCGATATAACTTAAAAAACTTGGAGAGTATACTGTATTTTGTGTTTGTATATGCATGTATATGAAGACATGTGGAAGAATTTATGTCGGGAAAAACGAAGGGACAAATGTAAATCCTTAGTAGTATTCCTCTCTTTTCAGCACATGGGTGACTAGCGTCTTCTGTAGAAACCCCTCTCCATGTGAGTCCAAACCAGTACGCTGTGTGACGGTAAAGGTTGTCACGAGGATCAATGAAGCTGGAATGCGCGTGGTGAATAAGTCCAGTCCATCCAGGACAGGCAGTTCATAGACAGAATTCGCCGGAGGGTGTTCTGTAAAATTTGAGAGACTTGAACGCTATATCTCTGGAAGCGAAAACACATTGTTTCACTGTCTGCATTGTGCAGACAATGACATCGAGGTGGCCCTTCCGTTACTTTGGATTCAGCGTTTGAATTACCGAACTCAGTGTCTTGTTCTGTGTGTAGATCCTGAAAGTATGTGAAGGGAGAGGAAAAGGTGATCATAATGGTTGATCCATGTTAAGACTATTCGAGCTTCCCAAAGTCACATGTTTCTGACTTGTCTGTGAAAAATAGATTAGACAATGGGTCAGATACAGTGAGATAAAGCAGACACTTGCAGTTGTTGGCGATGATATACGTATGCATGATGACGGTTACACACCAGATACGTCGTGCAGTACTTTAACTTTCGCCCACAGAAAACTGTTACCAACTCAAATTCCAATCCGGAGACAGGCGTCTTCATCCCAAAAGCAGAAGGTTTGGTCGCCCTAGGACCAAATCCAAACATGAAGCGTATCCTGAAGGTGCAAAGTCCCTAGAAGGAAATGATTAGAGAAACTACCACAATTAGTGATTTAATTGGGGAAAATGGAGGACTTTCCTATAGAACACTGTGGCTGTATGCATATGGTTTTTCATACATGAAGGATACCCTTCTCTCAATTATGGTGATAAGATCATAATTGCAGACATGAATGGAAAACCAAATGTTGTGACATTTAAGGGGTGGAGTGGCATCGTCGATTCGTCCAGGCCCTTCTTCGGTCAACAAAAGGAAAGTGAATCTGAAGCAGAAAAGTTGCGCCTGATCAAGACAGCCGCTGATCTCATTAAAAGTGACATAAAACGGTAGCTGAGATTAGGAACACTTACCGACTACTATCGACAATGATCCGCCTGTCAATGCTGCAACCAATTCCTACCCGAGTACACTAAAGCTCTTAGCTGGACTTGCTCTTTGTGGGGAAGGGAAAAGACTTACAAATCTGCCTCACTTCATTCGGACGAGGCGTCTGCAAGCCACGAGGCCTAGGATCCTTCAGCTCCACTTTGCTGGTCCTTGGTATCCAACATTCACTATACCTTTCGGTTCTCTCGATTCTGCATGACACGCTCTTTGCACTGGGTATACTTGTTCATACACGGAGGTGCAAACGTATGACGTCAGCGCAGCGAGTCCGAGTGGAACAGATGTCCCTGATGTTTAACCCCTGGACATTTCATTCAATATGTGGCGGACAATGTGTGGACCATGACATCTGCACATTAAATGGGAGAAACACATTCCATGGCATGTGCATCATTGCGTGTGTGACACCAAAAGCAGTCCGGAACGACTTCAGATTTGCCCGAGAGCTGTCTCAGCAGAGGATATCGCACAAGTGGGGACGAATCATATACGATCCATTACACTATACTGTGGAGGACTGCAGTCACTTATCTACGAGATAGCTTCCGGGTCTCCACTGACCTGCGACAAATAAGCTCAATGTTGATCTCCTCTGGAGGTTTCGCTCCAGTTCGTCCCTCGACCCTCTTGGACTGGAATGATGCAGATGGTACACAAGGGAGACACATCCGGTGGGCATCAATACTTTTCTGCACATGTTGATTCTCAGGTGGAATTACTCAGAGTGCTCAGACATGAGTCTCAGTTATCCCAAGGACTTGGACTGCATCAACCCACACTGCAATTTCGTTTTGTGAACATGCGCGAGATATGGTGTAACCCCGATACTGGACATTTGAATCAGCCCTTTGGTGGGAAAGCTCTCACCATAGTCAAAGAGGGAGCCAGCGGACATGCAACTTCACTCGATTGTTCTAAGACTAGGAGGATTCCATACACTCATAGTTTCATTGGTGTATTGGCCTACGCTGATGTCTGGTACACAGGACTCAAAGTGCTTCTGGCGTTGCATATGCAGCAACACCACAACCGCGACCAATGATGAGTGCAAAAGCCAGTGTCTAGAGCTATAACGTGGACATCTACTCCCCCGTATGACGCCGCACTCATGCAAAACTTGTTTCCAGGTATTTCAGATGAACTGACAACACAGTGATGGAGACAAGTGAGACTACACTTCCACAGAGCTCAATGATTGGGGCAGTGACGTGTTTGAACGGTCTGATGTCGGGATGACCAAGCAGTGTCATGAATCGAGTCGTCGAAGGTGATGGAGGTCCATGGAGACAAATCAAGCAATTTTATTGATGCAAAGAAGATCAACGGACGCGTGAGACTGTGGTTCCGAATACATGGGAAATGGGTGGACATTATCCGTGTGATTTTCTGAAATCTGAAAAGAACATGGGATCTGGATGCTTCACTTTGTACATGTCCTGCGCGCCATGCTGTGCAATATCTTGCAGCTTCCGGACACATGGCACTACACAAAGTGCCTTCACTTATCTGCACTTATGACAGAGTTACACGAAGGCCATCTCAGAAGTACTCCAAAATTTCTCCAAGGATTCTAAGTTTGTCCGACGGAGCGACAGAATACTGGGCTGGTCTTGTCTTACCCGATTTAAGTTCATTCGAGCAAGTACTATATGATGAGCCTGAAGACATCAGGTGGCTGAACCATGTAAGAGGGATGACAGAGCCACAGCCGCTTCGTCTTGTGGTCTGCTACAGCCCTGTCAGTGCAGAGGTGCACAACGCCACTCCAACACCTCACTGAAGTGATGTATGTGACAAGTGAACAACACAAGGTCTATCAAAGTCTAGACATAAGAATTGAATTTAGGCTGATACCCAGAAATGCTTACTCGTTTCTTCATGAGTAGGGATTCCCTGTTTCAGAAAAAGATACTCTTCACAACATTTTACTGGTATACAGTTGCCGAAAACAGCGGTCATGTTGATGAGCGCGAAAAACCGTGGGAGATAAGGGTCTTGGGGCAGATGAGTGGTAAACTGTGCATTCGAATAATCATTCAGACGAACAGTCAGCCATTAACTTGGCTCAGAGACTGCTAATGACCGACACCAGACGGAGACATCATATCACCCTCAGTTACTCTTCCAGAGACTTCTTGTGATCGCTGGCACTGAATTAGGGGACTTATCCAAAGCACTCGTTTGTGAGTTATGCGCATATCCCCTCCTTCTTTGTTCGAGACTATATATGCCTTGGCTCTCGCGCCAATAAGCCAGCGTTTAGCCTCAGCACATCAAATCCTTGGCACCTGCCGATTACTACATACAACCATCCGAATATACAACTACGTACTAGCTGGCGGTGCTCCTATTGCATGCGCTACCGTGGCAGTTCAGGTGAACAGTACAATAATATTCTTGACCGCTACCTGAAAAATGTTCTAAGGCCACTCACGCTGCATATTCATCAGTCGGTCGTCGTTTTGATGTCCTATCGTATCAAGGTCCCTCCAACGACAAAGACTTTGGCTCATCAGAAAAGGGGTGGCGTGACCATCAGTGAAGGTATCTTTTACCTCTGAAACCATGTACCTTACTGTCAAGAAGGAGAGTTTCATTACGAACAAAATAACAGCAACAACTTCATAGACATCCTTGGTAAAGAAACTGAAAGAATCCTCATTGTGAGTGCTTCATGCGAGTGGAGATGCGGACAGCCGTAGCTCATAGCAACACTCAGTTCGTAGTTTCTTTCAATAATGCCCACCTGCGTTCCTTGTTGGCGAGACACTGGCTTTTTGATACTATGGCTATTAATTTCAGCAAGAAATAGTGCGCACTAGTGTGCCTTCGTGCTTAATGTCGGAGCTGAAAAGGGGTTCATTGAATGCCAAGACATACTTGGGACATATGGCAAAGTCCCAGAGAGGCTCTGGGTGAGACTGTGTGTGTAATAACATTTCTCTTCGTTCCATGCATACCTGGAATGCGACAGGCGACATCAAGGGTCTTTGGGATCGGCAAGGCAAATGGACCTCAAACTGTGTTTTAGGGACATGAGATGTTGTGATCGGCAAGCAGGTCCCCTAATTTTCTGTTGGCAAATCGAATTCTCACACAGATGAGATCATTGCTGGGCGGTGAGACAGAGCAATGGTTTTGTGTACGGAGGGAAACATCAGACAATTAAACGTTACTTGTAGAGTAGTAAAATTTCATGCTACAGGGGTGACAACAAACAGAACAGCATGGCAGAAATCCATCGGGTAACTTTCCGCCAACGAGCTCAGCTTCCAATATCACAGCCTACGGGTATTCCATCAGGTTCATGAGTGGAAAGGACTACAAACTCAATCCACTGTGACTGGGATGGAGTAATCATAGGACACCCAGGAAATGATCCTCTGTGCATTCTGACCATGCTGCAGCACCTAGCACGTTCTCCTAAAGCTGTTAGAAATGTTCATGACCTGATTGCAAGTGCATGCAGTGGTAAACGTTGTGGTTATTCGGAAAATGGGCTTAGCCTTGCACATTCGCATGTGGAACTGTGGCAGAGGTAGTTAGTTCAATTATGCAGGACAATTCAGATAGACGGTTTTCGTGATGCTGCTGATGATGGTGACCATGGAAAGAGATGAAGTGACGTGTTTTAACTATTGTAACGGCCTAACGTTCATGTGTCACATAGTTTTGGTAGTGTATCCGCACATTCCCGCTATATAATATAAGACCGTGTGCTTTGTAATTGTAATTATCTATATATGTATATGCCTACCGTATCTAACTAATTTCTTGACTCAATATTAACTAATTAAGTACTAGAAATTACGAACTTATTCAGACTCAAAGAATATTTTTTTTCACGAAATTTCCAAGAATCACATCAGCTCAATTTTAATACCCGTTATCACCTTTACGGGTAGTGTCATTTTCCTGAAGAGACTAGCAATACATTTTGGTGAGGGGCAGTATATAAATCTCTAGTTTTTATTGCTGCATTTCACAGCTCAGGGGGGATCGTAATAATGGGTTTTATCATGATAAGCGTCACATTTTAAGTATAGAATTTAATCCCTATTTTTTGATGTGCAAAAATGATAGGCATAATATTTTGTTCATCTTGCATGTGACATTGTCATTTGGCATAAACCAGGCCACACTGGTTAAATAAATAATTAAAGTTGTTTTTGTTGTATTTCTTAGAGGTAGTAATATGTCGTATATTTAATTTCCATTATTAGCGGTAGTCCGAAAAAGTAACCAAAACGCAATGACCTGAAAAACCATGATTTCCATCTGCAAATATTTTAAGTATCATCGTTGGGCAGATATTCCAGTAGGGGCCATCAAGGTTTCAGCAAAAATATAACTTCTTTCTATTGTCAATTTGTGGTGGGTCTTCCCGTCATATTTTGACTGGGCTACGAGGGGAACACACTGACTGCTGAAGACTGGGGATGGAAGAAGGATGTAACGTTTTTAAACCAGTCAATCTCTGACCGTCCCCTGCACCACAGTCGTTTGTTTGACTCTCTATTGCGGTGTGTCTGCAAGTCAGGGTTGGTGGGACTCTTGCGCTGTAGCTGCCGTGCTGGCATGGGCTTCATGCTCACCTGCTTGTTCGGGTGCAGAGGTATTTGTCAGAACATGACTATGACAGGCGTGAGGATTGGCGATAACACCCAACATCTGACTGAAATAGTTAATGGGATAGGAGTTTTTATTATATCCTTGTGTTTGTGGAAGGGGGGGGGGGGTAGTTTCATTTTTTTTACTTTAGGGGGGTACTCATTTTTTAACACTTTTTACCTTGAAAAGCACCTCTTTCCCTTCATCTGTCCTCCTGCCGGTTCTAATTCTCTGATTAACCATGAAAACATCAGTAAAGGTGTTCTTTTGTTTTTGGACTATCTTTATTAGTTAAGAAGTTATGACCATTTGAGTATAGTGCGGCCATACGCGTTTACAAATGCTAAAATAGTAATGCTTTTTCATTCCTGTTATTTCACACATGTTCCACTTCGACAGTTTCTGTGGGACTTTTAGTATGTTTAAGAACCCTTTATCCAAGACAATAACACTAGTTTCGTTTCTGTTGGCAATAGTATGGGCTCCCCTGGTTTACCTTTATCTGGACTACATTTTATACTGTACATTATAAGTATTGTCCTGTACGCTCAGAACTGATGACGTAACATCAGAAAACCTAGTTACGAAATGAAGAGATCGCTTACGAAGTGGTAGACAGTGTTGTTGTATTTTGGAACATGGCACGGATCAAAACAAAATACAGACAGAACTGCATGTTTGATGTGATGAAACTATGGGAGGAGTGGCAAAGTTTGAAGAAAAATAAGGGGCGATCATCAGATCCTGGTAACAGAAGAGCAAACTTTGTAGCACACTTAGACACTCTGTTCGATATTGGTGCACCCGATGTCGTTGCCGAAATAATGAAATCAAGACTTTTGTCAGCCAAGAAGAAACAGGAAGATGTTGACTTCTACTTAGATCAGAAACATGAGAGGAGAGCTTGCATGGATGGGCATGATAAAGTATTTCAAACGAAGGGCAAACTGGTCCTTGAAAGACAGGCACAGGAATCCAGAATGAAAGAAAAAGAAAAAGAAAAAAATTTAATCAAATACAGCTTTTAATTAAAATCTAAATTGGCATTGGTATAATTTAAGAATCTTATTATGATTAGAAATGCAAACGATAGAAGCGGTAGAGGGAGCTGTGTCTTCAGTTGAACTAGACTCAGATATACAACTGCCACAAGACGACTGCATGGAAATTGATCCTGATTTTGTGGTTAACCTACCGGAGGAGAAGGAACCGGAGAAAGAGTTTGCATGCCTCAACTTACCTAAGAAAGTTATGCAGTGTGATGAAATAACAAGTGCTGCAGATCGACTTAAACTATCTGACAATACAACTACAATGATTGTATCAGCAGTTATAATAGCAGCTGGTGGAAATCTGGATGATTTCGACATATCAAGATCCACAACTCGGCGACGTCGAATGTGCAACCGACAAAAGTTAGCTGAAGATGCCAAGGACAAAGTGAGGCAGAACCCGCCTCTCTTTGGTGCACTACACAGGGATGGAAAACTTTTGAAAGACATACTTGGAGACAAGTATGAACGGCTGGCAGTTCTTTTGTCTTGGGCTCCAGACTACAAGGAGGAAAAGTTACTTGGTGTGCCATCAATTGTTAACTCCAAGGGAAAGACACAAGCTGATGCTACGTATGATCTACTCGACGCTTGGGACATGACAGACAGAGTTGTAGCATTAGTATTTGATACGACAGCCAGCAACAGTGGTGTACACAAAAGAGCAACCAAGCTTATTGAAGAACGTTTGGGTAGAAAGCTGTTATATCTAGCATGTCGCCACCACATGTTGGAACTTGTTGTGGGTGCTGTCTGGAAACTTTTGTTTGGTACAATTCTTGGACCAGAAAATAAACTATTTGCACAATTGAAAGAGGCTTGGTCAGATATGGACAAAGAACTTCCAATACAAATACTGACCATCGAAGACCACTGGTTGCTACAAATTAGAAATGAAGTTGTCAATGACTTTACTGCTCTGCTTACAAACCAAGATTCAGCTGCTTTCCCTCGTGACGACTACCGTGAGTGCGTGGAGAATACGCTAATCATCTTGGGTGAAACTCCCTCGCGTGGTATCCACTTTCTTAAGCCAGGTGCCATCCATCAAGCCCGCTGGATGGCGAATAACATCTATGCTGGAAAGATGTACATGTTTTCCACGGCGATGCTGTATGATGAACGCATGGTAGAAAAATTGATGCGCATGAACAGGTTTCTGGCGCTTTTCTACACTGCAGCATGGATGAAAGCCAGCAATGGTGCGAATGCTCCAATTAATGATCTTCAGTTCATCCACGATATGATGGATTATCGCGAAGTTGACAAGGCAGTTGCAGACACTGTGATTGATAAACTTGGTCACCACGGGTGGTACCTCTCAGAGGAAGTCGTTCCGTTTGCAATGTTCAGCAAGAATGCGAAGATGACCAACAGCATGAAACAACAAATGGCTGCTCGGCTGTTGGAGACACCAGAACCAGACAACTTCCGGCTCGGCAAGCCTCTATTCCGAAAAGTTGCTCCTGACACAATTTTGAAGGATTTGGTAGGACCCGAATCCCACTCAGTGTTCCGCATTTTGGATGTAAACACGGATTGGCTTGCTAAACCAGTCGAGCAATGGTCATCAGATCCTGCATTTCTCGATGCTGAACAATTTGTTCGTACGATGAAAGTTGTCAATGATGCAGCTGAGCGCGGAGTCAAGTTGATCTCGGACTTTGCCACAATACTTACCAATGATCCACAGCAAAGATCGTGGCTGTTGCAGGGTGTTTGAACAACACAGAAACCAGTACCCCAGCTTTGACAGAAAACACTTGCCATGAAGTTGGAAGCATCCATTGGACAGCTGCAATTCCGCAGCGCCAGTGTTGCGTTATTGACATATTTCTGACAAAATATGTAACTAATGGTCATTATTCATAAACAAATGAGTTGCCTAAGCACTTCCTGTTTTGGGACAAAGCTGTATGGTATAGATTCCATGTCTTTGTCACTCTTCTGTGTCTCGTATGTTGAGTTATCATATGTTGAACTAGCCGCAAAGCCGCCCTCCGGGCGGACTTTTTGGCTAGCTCCTGCGGAGGGCTATTGGTGGGCCCTTCGGCCCACCACCTGTGTTTGGTGGGCCTTCGGCCCACCAAACACGGACTCTCCAGATAGCCCCTTCTAACTTTCCTGAAATCATGGATGTAGAAATGTATGTATTCACCCCACCCATTCACTCACCCATTATCCATCACCCCCACCTATTTCCCTCACCCATCACCCATCACCCCCCAACCCATTCACTCACCCATCACCCCACACCCATTACCATCACCCCACCCATTCACTCACCCATTACCCATCACCCTACATCAAGGTTTCCTCAATTCTCGCAACCCACTTTTTTTTCACAATTCTCGCTAATAGGCTGCTTAAAAAGAAAAAGAAAAAAAAAGGTGTTCGGATCATCTCATAAGTGGGCTTAAAACCTTCCCCTGGTCGACCTGGTTCCAAAAATGTGCCATATGAGGTGATTGCGCCAAGGGGGGCGGAACCTATACCACACACACACACACACCACACAGACAGACAGAGACAGACAGACAGACACACTTTCGCTTATATTATTATAGATTACCCATCACCCCCCACCTATTCCCTCACCCATCACCCATCACCCCCAAAACCCATCACCCCCCACCCATTCACTCACCCATCACCCCACACCCATTACCCATCACCCCACCCATTCACTCACCCATTACCCATCACCCTACATCAAGGTTTCCTCAATTCTCGCAACCCCTTTTTTTTCACAATTATCGCTAATAGGCTGCTAAAAAAAATAATAATAATAAATGATCGGATCATCTCATAATTGGGCTTAAAACCTTCCCCTGGTCAACCCGGTTCCAAAAATGTGCCATATGAGTTGATTGCGCCACGGGGGCGGAACCTATACCACACACACACACACACACACACACACACACACACACACACACACCACACACAGACAGACAGACAGACAGAGAGACAACACTTTTGCTTATATTATTATAGATTACCCATCACCCCCCACCTATTCCTCACCCATCACCCATCACCCCAACCCATCACCCCCACCCATTCACTCACCCATCACCCCACACCCATTACCCATCACCCCACCCATTCCTCACCCATTACCCATCCACCCTACATCAAGGCTTCCTCAATTCTCGCAACCTACTTCTGTTTCACAATTCTCGCTAATAGGCTGCTAAGAAAAAAAAAAAAAAAAAAGTGATCGGATCATCTCATAAGTGGGCTTATGACCTTCCCCTGGTCAACCTGATTCCAAAAATGTGCCATATGAGGTGTTTGCGCCACGGGGGCGGAACCTATACCACACACACACACACACACACAGACAGACACACTTTTTGCTTTTTATTAATATAAGATTACCCATCACCCCCCACCTATTCCCTCACCCATCACCCATCACCCCAACCCATCACCCCCCACCCATTCACTCACCCATCACCCCACACCCATTACCCATCACCCCACCCATTCACTCACCCATTACCCATCCCCCTACATCAAGGTTTCCTCAATTCTCGCAACCCACTTTTTTTTCACAATTATCGCTAAAGGCTGCTAAAAAAAAAAAAAAAAGTGATCGAATCATCTCATAAATAGGCTTAAAAACCTTCCCCTGGTCAACCCGGTTCCAAAAATGTTTCAATATGAGGTGATTGCGCCACAGGGGGCGGAACCTATACCCGACACACACACACACACACACACACACACACACAGACAGACAGACAGACAGACACACTTTCGCTTATATTTACCATACCCATCACCCACCACCTATTCCCTAACCCATCACCCATCACCCCCAACCCATCACCCCCCACCCATTCACTCACCCATCACCCCACACCCATTACCCATCACCCCACCCATTCACTCACCCATTACCCATCATCCCCAAACCCATCACCCTCCACCCATTCACTCACCCATTACCCATCACCCTACATCAAGGTTTCCTCAATTCTCGCAACCCACTTTTTTTTTCACAATTATCGCTAATAGGCTGCTGAAAAAAAAAAAAAAAAAAAAGTGATCGAATCATCTCATAAGTGGGCTTATGACCTTCCCTGGTCAACCCGGTTCCAAAAATGTGCCATATGAGGTGATTGCGCCACGGGGGGCGGAACCTATACCACACACACACACACACACACACACACACAGACAGACAGACAGACACACTTTCGCTTATATTATTATAGATAGCAAATATATGTACGGTTTAAAGGTAAAAATACGATGCTTGTGTTCTGGGCCTATGAGGGACCTCATGATAACTACCTAAAATTATGTAAAAAATATTTTTTAGACATAATATGGATAGAATAATGGCAAAAACTTCACTAGACAAGGTTTTTCAAAGAAATTTTTGTTTTATGTACGACCCTATATATATATAATATATATATATATATATATATATATATATATATATATATATATATATATACTAAGCCGCAAAGCCGCCCTCCGGGCGGACTTTTTGGCTAGCTCCTGCGGAGGGCTATTGGTGGTGGGCCTTCGGCCCACCACCTGTGTTTGGTGGGCCTTCGGCCCACCAAACACGGACTCTCCAGATAGCCCCTTCTAACTTTCCTGAAATCATGGATGTAGAAATGTATGTATTACCCCCACCCATTCACTCACCCATTACCCATCACCCCCCACCCATTCACTCACCCATTACCCATCACCCCCCACCCATTCACTCACCCATTACCCATCACCACACAACCCATTCACTCACCCATTACCCATCACCCCCACCTATTCCCTCACCCACCCTCACCCACAACCCCCACCCATTCACTCACCCATCACCCCACCCATTCACTCACCCATTCCCATCACCCCTACATCAAGGTTTCCCTCAATTCTCGCAACCCA
>JACEEZ010010893.1:0-12500 GCA_016584305.1 Chionoecetes opilio
TTCTCTCCAAGACATGGCGCTTTTCCAATATAGAGTAGAACAATAGACTATTCTCTCTCTCTCTCTCATCGTCTCTCCTCTTCCTTCCTCTCTCTCCTCTCATCTCTCTCCTCTCCTCTCCTCTCTCTCTCTCTTCTCCTCTTCCTCTCTCTCTCTCTCTCTCTCCTTCTCTCTCTCTCTCTCTCTCTCTCTCTCTCTCTCTCTCTCTCTCTCACTCACTCACTCACTCACTCACTCACTCACTCACTCACTCACTCACTCACTCTCTCTCTCTCTCTCTCTCTCTCTCTCTCTCTCTCTTCTCCGACTCTCTCTCTCTCTCTCTCTCTCTCTCTCTCTCTCTCTCTCTCTCTCTCTCTCTCGGATTGGCTGGACGTATTTCTGGCGGAACACAATACTCTCGCTTCGGCTGCCGCGCGAACAAGAGCCGGCCATTTTATCGATGACTATACTGTTTCGTGTGCAAATATCGCCCATGTTCGTCGCTTATTTTCCAAACATCTTGGGTTGCAAGATAAACAGAAGAGCGGCTAGTCAAACCAAGCCTGGCGAGACAGAGGTGACGGGTGGGTACGGAGGTCTTGTTGGGGGCGGGACGGGAAGGTTATAGCGAAGGGGGCGGGACATGAGGTAAAGTTCCGAAGGGGGCGTGGGAGAGTAGAGTTCTGGAGGGGGTGGGGGGCGGGGGAGACTGTGTATATGCATGGGGACTGTGTGAGGCGAGGTAGAGTATTAACTAAGGACGAGAGAGTGTGTTATAGAGTGTTGAAAGGATGGCTGTGTCACCAGAGGGAAGCAGGGGCAGTGAGTCGTCAGGTTAAAGCGAAGAAATTGAGTTTTTTTAAGGCGGGGCATCTGACAAGGGGAATTTTATGGGCGGGATATAATGTGGCATCAGGTGTGAGGGCGGGGCACAGGGCAGGGATTTTTGAGGGCGGGGGAAGAGGGGGGAGGGGGGAGAAGGTCTGATTTGTGTGGGCGGGGATTGTGGTGAGGAATTTTCATGGGCGGGGAATATAAGGTGGGGGACGATCACTGACTGGATCCTTGTTAGCTACTTACCGGATATACTCGCGTCCTCACTACTTCCTTGAATGAGCTTGTAGGAGAAGGAGAGACGAGAAAATAAATACAAAATATAGGCGGCTGTTGCTCTCCTTCATGTGTGAGAAAATGTGTTAAAAAATTACTCGTGTTAATAATCATAGTGTCATGTAATCATAGTGTTATCATAATGCTTCATGTGTTAACCCCTTGAGGCCCAGAACGTTAATTCCAGTGTAATTTGGTCACCATTAGACTACTTTAGTGAATATGAGCAATGTTTTATAGATATGACCCGTTTAGTATCCTTGTCCACTAGCTAATTTGTTATATTAAGTTACTTTTCGTAATGTTATGGCTGACAGCAGACTATTTTATATATCACAGGAAAGATCTGGGCGCGAAGGGGTTAAAAGAAATAGGTGTACAGTTCGCCGTCTGTTCATAAATGTACAGTTATAGAGACCAACTTCACTCTTACTCAACCTCAGGGACAGATCAGGGAGAAGATTAAGCATTCAGATTTTATATATGTAAACTCAGGACACAGTAAATATATCCCATGGGATGAACCTAGATAACGAGCTGCGAAAACTGAATGAGACAAATGACACAATCTTCATCGCAGGAATTAAGATTTAAAACATTTCGTTGAGGAAAAATTAAAATCCTACAACATGCTAAATAGTGTAATGAATGCAATCGGAGGTTTATAGAATACCGCAAAACATGATAGTCAGCAACAAAAGCCTTGATGTTAAGACGCAGTGAGAAAGACCAAGTAAGTTTAGTTCAAAATAAAAAATAAGGTAAAATAAAAAAATAGATATAAGAAAAAAATAAAAAAAGATAACAGAAATATGAAAAGATGAGGAAATAAGAAGGAAAATACTCTCACTGACCTCTATGTATATGATGAAAATACACATGCATCAAGCTATAACAAGTTTAGGTAGAATAAATGTGTTTTCCTCGTGTGTGGAGTGCAAGGAGATGCTGAATAATGGAACGAAATCAAGTCGTTTGGGTTATGAGGAGTCGCTCGCCAGTCACAGAGGCTGCGTTGTGTCTTAAGATGACGGAAGTTTGGAGACGGAAGTGAGTCAGTGAGGGAGGGAGATAGGAGGGGAAGCTTTGGAGGGGAAGTAGAGGAAGGGAGGAAGGGGAAATATGGAGATAGAATGATAGGAAAGGAAGTCATAGAGGGTAAAGGTGGAGGAGGGATAATAGAGAAAACTATGGAGAAAGAGAATAGGAGGAAGAAGAGATTAAGATATGGAGATAGAATGATATGAAAGGGAAAAAAGGGAAAATGCGAAGGAGGGAAAATAAAGAAAACTATGGAGAACGAATAGGAGAAAGGAGAAGAGATTACGATATGTAGATAGAATGATAGGAAAGGAAGTCATATCTATAGAGGGAAAAGGTGGAGGAGGGGAAAATACAGAAAATTATGGAGAAAGTGAGAATAGGAGGAAGGGGAGGAGAGGAAGGAAGAAGGGATGCATGAGGCAGGAAGAGGGATAAGTATTGGTGGTTGTGGTGATGGTGGTGGTGCAAAGAATTCTAAGTGAGGAGATGAAAGCTAATTATGCCTCGTTATCTGAAGGGAGACATCGCTGCAACTCTTATTATGTAGGTGATAATTAATGGTAATGCCACTTAATATAGTGGAAAGTAATACATAGTAACTCAAGTGGGTATTTGAGAAAGGAATTACAGGTTAGGAAATATACTGCTTTCGTGATGGTGTTACTCATGTATTGAAGAAAAAATATGTGATGAGGATTTACTCGAAAATGTGGAGGAAAAAAATAGTAGTAGGAATGAAATAAATGTAATGATAGTAAGAAATAGAATGTAATGATAGAATGTGATAATGATGGAATGTAAAATTTAGTAGAGGAATGAAAGGGAAGACAGGACAGTAAGAATGTAAGACGAAAAGGATAAGACATGAATGATACTTGTTATAACACATTAATTAAGAGTAGGGTAGTAATATTGATCAGTTTTTACTCGAAAATGAGAAGAAAATTAGTATGGAGGAATGGAAGGTAAAACAGGAAGTAAGTATGTAATGTTAAAAGGATAGAATATGAATGATACTTGTTATATCACATTATTTAAGAGTAAGGTAGTAATAATGATAAGTTTTTACTCGAAAATGAGGAGGATAAAAAGTAGAGAGGAATGCAAGGGAAGAGAAAATGAGGAGGATAAAACTAGTAGAGAGGAATGAAAGGGAAGAGAAAATGAGGAGGATAAAAATAGTAGAGTGGAATGAAAGGGAAGAGAAAATGAGGAGGATAAAAATAGTAGAGTGGAATGAAAGGAAGAGAAAATGAGGAGGATAAAATAGTAGAGAGGAATGAAGGAAGAAAAATGAGGAGGATAAAATAGTAGAGAGGAATGAAAGGGAAGAGAAAATGAGGAGATAAAAATAGTAGAGAGGAATGAAAGGGAAGAGAAAATGAGGAGGATAAAAATAGTAGAGTGGAATGAAAGGGAAGAGAAAATGAGGAGGATAAAAATAGTAGAGTGGAATGAAAGGGAAGAGAAAATGAGGAGGATAAAAATAGTAGAGAGGAATGGAAGGGAAGAGAAAATGAGGAGGATAAAAATAGTAGAGAGGAATGAAAGGGAAGAGAAAATGAGGAGGATAAAAATAGTAGAGAGGAATGGAAGGGAAGAGAAAATGAGGAGGATAAAAATAGTAGAGAGGAATGGAAGGGAAGAGAAATGAGGAGGATAAAATAGTAGAGAGGAATGGAAGGAAGAGAAAATGAGGAGGTAAAAATAGTAGAGAGGAATGAAAGGGAAGAGAAAATGAGGAGGATAAAAATAGTAGAGAGGAATGGAAGGGAAGAGAAAATGAGGAGGATAAAAATAGTAGAGAGGAATGAAAGGGAAGAGAAAATGAGGAGGATAAAAGAGTAGAGAGGAATGGAAGGAAGAGAAAATGAGGAGGATAAAATAGTAGATAGGAATGGAAGGGAAGAGAAAATGAGAGGATAAAAATAGTAGAGAGGAATGGAAGGGAAGAGAAAATGAGAGGAATAAAATAGTAGAGAGGAATGAAAGGGAAGAGAAAATGATGAGGAAAAAGAGTAGAGAGGAATGGAAGGGAAGAGAAAATGAGGAGGATAAAAATAGCAGAGAGGAATGGAAGGGAAGAGAAAATGAGGAGGATAAAAATAGTAGAGAGGAATGGAAGGGAAGAGAAAATGAGGAGGATAAAAATAGTAGAGAGGAATGAAAGGGAAGAGAAAATGAGGAGGATAAAAAGAGTAGAGAGGAATGGAAGGGAAGAGAAAATGAGGAGGATAAAAATAGTAGAGAGGAATGGAAGGGAAGAGAAAATGAGGAGGATAAAAATAGTAGAGAGGAATGAAAGGGAAGAGAAAATGAGGAGGATAAAAATAGTAGAGAGGAATGAAAGGGAAGAGAAAATGAGGAGGATAAAAATAGTAGAGAGGAATGGAAGGGAAGAGAAAATGAGGAGGATAAAAATAGTAGAGAGGAATGAAAGGGAAGAGAAATGAGGAGGATAAAATAGTAGAGAGGAATGGAAGGGAAGAGAAAATGAGGAGGATAAAAATAGTAGAGAGGAATGAAAGGGAAGAGAAATGAGGAGGATAAAAATAGTAGAGAGGAATGGAAGGGAAGAGAAAATGAGGAGGATAAAAATAGCAGAGAGGAATGGAAGGGAAGAGAAAATGAGGAGGATAAAAATAGCAGAGAGGAATGGAAGGGAAGAGAAAATGAGGAGGATAAAAATAGCAGAGAGGAATGGAAGGGAAGAGAAAATGAGGAGGATAAAAATAGCAGAGAGGAATGAAGGGAAGAGAAAATGAGGAGGATAAAAATAGCAGAGAGGAATGGAAGGGAAGAGAAAATGAGGAGGATAAAAACAGTAGAGAGGAATGAAAGGGAAGAGAAAATGAGGAGGATAAAAATAGTAGAGAGGAATGGAAGGAAGAGAAAATGAGGAGGATAAAATATAGGAGAGGAATGGAAGGGAAGAGAAATGAGGAGGATAAAAATAGTAGAGAGGAATGAAAGGGAAGTAGAAATGAGGAGGATACAATAGTAGAGAGGAATGGAAGGGAAGAGAAAATGAGGAGGATAAAAATATAGAGAGGAATGGAAGGGAAGAGAAAATGAGGAGATAAAATAGTAAGAGGAATGAAAGGGAAGAGAAATGAGGAGGATAAAAATAGTAGAGAGGAATGGAAGGGAAGAGAAAATGAGGAGGATAAAAATATGTAGAGAGGAATGAAAGGGAAGAAAAATGGAGGAGATAAAATAGAGTAGAGAGGAATGAAAGGGAAGAGAAATGAGGAGGATAAAAATAGTAGAGTGGAATGGAAGGGAAGAGAAAATGAGGAGGATAAAAAGAGTAGAGAGGAATGAAAGGGAAGAGAAAATGAGGAGGATAAAAATAGTAGAGAGGAATGGAAGGGAAGAGAAAATGAGGAGGATAAAAATAGTAGAGAGGAATGAAAGGGAAGAGAAAATGAGGAGGATAAAATAGTAGAGAGAATGGAAGGGAAGAGAAAATGAGGAGGATAAAAATAGTAGAGAGGATGAAAGGGAAGAAAAATGAGGGGGATAAAAAATAGTAGAGAGGAATGAAAGGGAAGAGAAAATGAGGAGGATAAAAATAGTAGAGAGGAATGGAAGGGAAGAGAAAATGAGGAGGAGAAAAATAGCAGAGAGGAATGGAAGGGAAGAGAAAATGAGGAGGATAAAAACAGTAGAGTGGAATGGAAGGAAAGAGAGCGCAGTAAAAATGTAAGAAATAAAATATAAAAAAAAACTATAAAATGCAAAGGATAAGATATGAATGATACTTGTTATATCACATTATTTAAGAGTATGGTAATAATAATGATCAGTTTACACTAATAAATAAGCAGGAGTGAGTAGTGCGTGACGCTGCTTGAACTGGATAAAAATACTGCTGGCTAATGACCCAAAATTTCGGGCCCACCAGCGCCACGAAGATCAGCCAAATAAATAAGTAAAGAATCAGGTTTTCTTGGAGGTCTTCGTGTTATGAGTTTGTGTGTCACCACCAGGGGGACGGGGGGCGGCAGGTGTGTGTGTGTGTGTGTGTGTGTGTGTGTGTGTGTGTGTGTGTGTGTGTGTGTGTGTCTGTGTCTGTGTCTGTGTCTGTGTCTGTGTCTGTGTCTGTGTGTGTGTGTGTGTGTGTGTGTGTGTGTGTGTGTGTGTGTGTGTGTCAACTCAAAAACCACAAGAACAAATATTCGCAAATGCAATTAATATCCGAATTTGCGTTAAAAAATCCACAAAAACACATCCAAGACAAAAATAACTGCAAAAAAAGAAGAAACAAAATCCTTTACTATATAACCTTTCAATAAAAAAAGTATAAAACAGACCATTAGATAGCCAGAAATTATTGTCACGGAAACCATGACAATACTACAAAGGCTTCAGTACTCCTACAATCACATAAAAACCCCCACAAAAAATCACACAATAATATTAAAGTTTGAAAAATGTCGCAAAACTGAATAGACGTAACCAGTGGTGTTTGAGGCGACACATACAACCTCGTCTTGAAGGCTTGACAGACGGTAAGCAGTGTCATGACGAGGCCGCTGGTTTGCCTGCTGCACCCTCCATGGCTCCCTGACACCTGATACTCGCCCTGCTGCATGCTAGCCCGCTGCTCCAAGCCTTTTCCTGCCTCGTGTTGCAAGGATATGAGGCGTGAAGGATGTGAGGGAGGATAGTGTGTGTTAATGTGGGTTGTGATCGGGTTTCTATTCCTTATTTTTGCTTCTTGCTTTTTCTCTTTGATTTTAGGTTTCTTCTAGTTTTTTGTATTTTAGTGGTAGTTTGGTATTTTTTTTTTATTGTAAGTACTTGATGATTTGATGTGTGTGTGGTGTGTGTGTTGTGTGTGTGTGTGTAGTGTGTGTGTGTGTGTTTTGTGTGTGTGTAGTGTGTGTGTGTTGTGTGTGTGTGTTGTAGTGTGTGTGTGTGTGTGTGTGTGTGTGTGTGTGGTGTTAGTGTGTGTGTGTGTGGTGTGTGTGTGTGTGTGTGTGTGTGTGTGTGTGTGTGTGTGTGTGTGTGTGTCGTGTGTGTGTGTGTCTGTGTGTGGCGTGTGTGTGTGTGTGTGTGTAGTGTTATATTTAATTGTTTTCATCTTTGCCTGCGGTTTATACGAATATTTTTTAACAAACGGTCTTAATTTTTTTTTTTTTCTCTCTCTCTCTCTCTCTCTCTCTCTCTCTCTATCTCTCTCTCCCCCGTGGTCTCTTCTTCCTCTCTCTCTCTCTCTCTCCTCTCTCTCTCTCTTCTCTCTCTCTCTCTCCCCTCTCAGTCTTCCTCTCTCCTCTCTCGCTCTCTCTCTCTCTCAACGTCGCTTCAACATCGTCATTCATCACCTTGGACAACCGAATGTCAACCTGAAATGGTCCATTGAGAAATCGAGAGAGAGAGAGAGAGAGAGGGGAGGAGAGAGAGAGAGAGAGAGTAGGGGAGAAGAGAGAAGATAGATGGGGGAGAGAAAAGAGAGAGAGAGAGGGGAGTAGAGAGATAGGGATAGAGAGAGATAGGAGAGACAGAGGAGAGAGGAGAGGAGAGAGAGAAGAGAGAGAGAATAGAGGACAGAGAGAGGAGATAATGGGGAAGTATGAAGAATATAAAGAATGATAATTGAAAAGGCGAGGGAGCATGATAGAGGAACATAGGAGGAATAGAGGAACATAGGAGGAATAGAGGAACATAGGAGGAACATAGGAGGAAAGCAAGAAGATGATAAAGAGGAAAGAAATATCGAGAAACAAATAGAGAAAGTCATTATGAGGAAATAGGAGGGAGTAATGGAAGAGTAAAGGATGATAATGGAAGAGGCGAAGAAGTATAATAGAGAACAAATGTCAGGAAAGTTGAAGGAGAGAAGGAGGAAAGAGGTAAATTGAGAGAGAAATAGAAAAAGTGATAGTAAGAAATAGAAAAGATTTGTGGAAGAAGAAGTGAAGAAGACAAAGGGAGAGGAAAAGCGAGAGAAATAAATGAACTAGGAAAGAAGAAAGAAGAAGAAAGAAAGAAAGGAAAGAAAAAGAAGGAAAATGGATGTTGTTGAATGCTTTGTGAGGACGTGATGGTGATGGTGGTGGTGGTGTGTGATGTTTGTCTGTGTCTGTCTGTCTTGTCTGTTTATGTCTGTCTGTTTTCTGGTTTTGTGTGTGGACGTGGGGTGATTTTTTCAGTTTTCTTAGTTTTGTGAGTTTTCATTTAACCATTTTGTGAAGTTTTGAGCAAGGGTACAACTCTTTTCACCAATTAATTTATCGAGTATTTTTTTTACTGTCACCATCACCACCACCACCACCACCACCACCACCACCACCACCACCACCACCACCACCACACCACACCACCACCATCACCACCACCACCACCATCACCACCACCACCACCACCACCCAACAACAACAACAACAAAACAACAATAAAAACAGCTAACACTTATCATCAAATTAAGGAAATCGGAGTGAAGAAAAAGTATTACATAGAAAAATCATCGGGGACTATAATATACAAAGACTAAAAAAACTATATAAGAGACTATATGAGATAATGCCTATGTGACTAGTGACTAAAACTATATAAGTGACTATATGATAACTCAAAGACTACTGTATACTAGTTACTCGAATAGTTAGTATAGTCTTTGGATAACTATACGAGACTATAAAATAATAATCAGGGACTATATAAGTAAGCATGGCCTCAGGAAATCTCAGGCGGCTGTTCTTTTCCCTCATCAGTAACAAAAAACACCTTCATGATGTAAACCCCCCCCCCCTTCCCCCCCACACACATGTAGCTCCTTCCCTTGTTCAGTGATTCATGGCACCGCGGCCCCTGTCGCTGTCAAGAAGCACAGCCAACAAGCAACAAGCCACAGCCAACAAGCCGTTCTCCCGTGTTGGACTCATTTCACAGTTCATTATTTTAAAATTTGTTCAGCATTTTCCTTCACTTATCACTAATTTATCTTTGTCTTTATTGCATACTAGTTAATTAATGTTTTTATTTGTGCGTGTTTTACCCTGATTTCTGTTCTATTTTTCTATTAGTTTTTTATTTACGGTTATTTTTCAGATTTTCATTTATTAAGTCAAGTCTATTCTTTGCTTCGTTTCCGCGTTTACCTGTTTTCCTTTCACCTGTCTTCCCTTCCTCCTCCTCCTCCTCCTCCTCCTCCTCCTCCTCCTCCTCCTCCTCCTCCTCCTCCTCCTCCTCCTCCTTCTCCTCCTCCTCCTCTACACACTCTTCTCTTCACACCTCTCTGACAGACTGTTGTTGGCGAAGCTAAAACGCTTTAATGTCTGAGCTGAAACAATCTCTCTCTCTCTCTCTCTCTCTTCTCTCTCTCTCTCTCTTTTCTCTCTCTCTCTCTCTCTCTCTCTCTCATCTCTCTCTCTCTCTCTCTTCTCTCTCTCTCTCTCTCTCTCTCTCTCTCTCTCTCTCTCTCTCTCTCTCTCTCTCTCTCTCTCTCTCTCTCTCTCTCTCTCTCGCTCAGTTCACAACCTCATCATTTCTTCCTTGTGTTACTCAGTGATCTCCTTTTCATCAGCGGGTGTCGAGGGATGACTTTACGGGAGCTCCTTCGTCAGGCCTCCAGAGTAGCCAGGCTGGAGGCTTATTCCCGATGGTCCTGGGTGAGTACAACGCATTATTTTGATTATTATTATTATTGTTATTGTTCCCGATGGTGGTGGGTGAGTACAACATGTGTTTTGTGTTTAATTGTGGAGGCGACAGGATGCTTTGGCGAATGGCTTGAGTTGTCGTGGAGGTGCAGTGGTTTATTTGGTGTTTGTGATACGGGTAGCTTCTTATGTATTTTTTCTCTTTCATTTCTTTTTCTCTCTCCTCTCTTTTTTTTCATCCATCTTTCTCTTTTTTCTCTCATCTCTTTTTTTTCTCCTCTTTTTCATCTTTTTTTCTCATTTTTTTTCTCTCTTCATTCTCTCTCTCTCTCTCTTCCCCTCTCTCTCTCCTCTCTCTCTCTCCTCTCTCTCTCTCTCTCTCTCTCTCTCTCTCTCTCTCTCTCTCTCTCTCTCTCTCTTCTCTCTCTCTCTCTCTCTCTCCTCTCTCCCCCCCCCCCCCCGTGCTTCATTTCTTAGCCCCTTTTTTGTCGATTATGCTCAAATCACCTCAGGTTTTCCCCGCGCCAGGTGTCGCGGCGGCCGCTCACCGCGCGTAAACAAGTCATTCCACACTCGTTGCTTCCTCACACACTTGCGACTCCCAGCCAGGATTTCCTCGACCCACTATCAGGGAACGCTCAGGGGTGTTTAGGGAGTATTACGAACTTTTAAACAAATCTTGAATAAATCTATAGGAATATTTACGGAATTTTGGAGAGTTTTAGGACATTAGGACTCAAATTCAAATATCTTTACCATAGATGACAGTAAAAGTTCTACTGTTATCTATGTCTTTACATATTTAGAGTGATTTATAGGGATTTAGAGAGAGGTTGGACCGTTTTATTGATTGTTAATTAATAAGAAAATATTGGGTATACACAAGGAGATTAATTACGGAACTTTATTTTATATTTCAGGTTTAGAAAATATTTTGAATTTTTTTCTGAGAATATAAAGTCTGAAGTTATTATGCGGATATTGTAGTTTTTTGAGTGCATATATACCTCTATAGTATTTATAAGACACATTACCCTTAAGAGCCCCTGAAAGGTACGCCCTCATATCTTAGTCTAAGGAGGACGAGGAGGAAGAGAACCTGATGGGGAAAAATGACGGTAAAAGTACTTAGAGGAAAGGAAAAAATGTCGGGAAAAAATAAGGCCGTAAGGTAGGATTTATGCCGCGTGGATGTGAGTCACTCGGGAGATGAATCTGTGTTTGGCTCTGTGAGGAAAAGACTTTGGAAACACGTGAGTTTTGCAAGTTTGTGTGTGCGCGAACGTGAATAAATATTGACTTAGCGACACTAGAAAGGCAAAGCTTTGTATCCAAATAAACTGTGAATCATTACTTAGAGAGAGAGAGAGAGAGAGAGAGAGAGAGAGAGAGAGAGAGAGAGAGAGAGAGAGAGAGAGAGAGAGAGAGAGAGAGAGAGAGAGGAGAGAGAGAGAGAGAGAGAGGAGCATGTGTGTGGTGTGTGTGTGTGTGTGCGTGCGTGTGCGTGTGTGGTTGTGCGTGTGTGTGTGTTGTGTGTGTGTGTGTGTGTGTGTGACTGTGTGTGTGTGTTGTGTGTGTGGTGTGTAGTGTGAGTGTGAGTTGTGTTGTGTGTGTGTGTGTGTGTGTGTGTGTGTGTGTGTGTGTGTGTGTGTGTGTGTGTGTGTGTGTGTGTGTGTGTGTGTGTGTGTGTCAGCCTTAGTCGTTGAGATCATTAGTGAACGTAAAACCAAGGCGTTAAGTATATTTCCCAGAGCACACGTGTCACTGTTTTCACCCTTGGTCTGCAGTCAATTGCCTTCACCTGCTGATTGCCTGAAGTCAGCACGATGCCTTCCTTAACGGGGTCGTGAGTCTCTTCGTCCCTGCGATATATTTCCTCGACAGGTGAAAAATAAGGAATAGAACTCTCACCTGAAGTTGGACCGAGTCGTAATTGGTAAATAAGTCTCTCCCGGATCCCTATTTTAAGTAAGACATTTAAATGAAAACGCGGTCGAGATAACTTGGACAGGTAAACAAACTTTGCCAGGTAAGGGAGGAGGAGGGGAGAGGAAGTAAGGGAGGGAGGGGGGATAGAGGGATGGAGTCATAGTGAGAAGTGAAGTGAAGGGAGAGGAAATGATAAGAAAGCCGTAGATGAAAATATATATGAAATATGTGAGGAGATTGAGAAGGCATATGAAATGTGTATATGATAATAGGTGGAAATTTACGCAATATTGAATAGTATGATAGATATAGTAAAATTTATACAACACCTACACCTCCTAATCGTTGCGACATCAGAGTATAACCAAATGCCTCTCCGAAAACTCGCACAACGCAGACCGTAAGAGCGCAGCGCAGTCCGTAAGAGCGCAGCGCAGTCCGTAAGAGCGCAGCGCAGTTCGTAAGAGCACAACGCAGTCCGTAAGAGCGGAGCACAGTTCGTAAGAGCGCAACGCAGTTCGTAAGAGCGCAATGCAGTCCGTAAGATCGCAACGCAGTCCGTAAGAGCGCAGCGCAGTTCGTAAGAGCGCAACGCAGTCCGTAAGAGCGCAACGCAGTCCGTAAGAGCGCAGCGCAGTCCGTAAGAGAGCAACGCAGTCCGTAAGAGCGCAGCGCAGTCCGTAAGAGAGCAACGCAGTCCGTAAGAGCGCAGCGCAGTCCGTAAGAGCGCAGCGCAGTCCGTAAGAGCGCAGCGCAATGCAGAAAGAAGGTCATGTCGTCGTAAAGACACCGCGGGGACTTAACTATGAAGACACAGTTATAGATTCT
>JACEEZ010010893.1:17500-22022 GCA_016584305.1 Chionoecetes opilio
CAGGAGGGGAAAGGAGGGGAGAGGTGACGAGGAGACTTGGGAAGGGAGGAAGAGGGGAAAGAGGAGGAGGGATAAAAGGGTTCGGTGATGAATGATGGAAAGAAAAAGAGGAAACAGAAAAACAGATCTCAGTCTCCTTAACGAAAAAAACTAACAAATTACGATGAGGCGACGATGAGTGCTTAACCTTCACGCCCGGAGCTTTCCCTTGCTATATAAAATCGTCTGTTAGCCATAAAATTACGAAATAACTTAGTATACCAAATTAGCTAGTGGACAAGGGTACTAACACGTCATATCTATAGAATATTGCTTACATTCATGAAAATAGTCTAATGGTACCCAAATTACAATAGAAATTACGTTCTGGGCTTCAAGGGGTTAAATAGAAATTACTTTTTGGGCTTCAAGGTTTTAACCCCTTGAGGCCCAGAACGTAATTTCCATTGTAATTTGAGTACCTTAAGACGATTTTCATGAATATAACCATTATTTTATAGATTATGACTTGTTTAGTATCCTTGTCCACTAGCAAATTTGGTATATTAAGTTAGTTTTTCGTAATTTTATAGCTAACAACAGACGATTTCATATAGCAAAGGAAAGATCTGGGCGTGAAGGGGTTAAGAAAGGTCGTAAGGATCGAGGGTGGTAATTATGTAGATAAGATAAGGGCATAGAGAGATAAGAGAGGCTTTAAGGATGATGGTTTTGAGATAGTGACGATATAAGATGGCATGATATTATAATAATGATAAAAATAATAATAATAATAATAATGATGATAATATGATAAATGATAAAGTGACGATTTAAGATGGCATGATATGATGACTATAGCGTTGATATTATGATGATTTGATTACTGTAACGGTAACATATGATGACATAATATGATGACCTTGCATTGTTGAAATATGATGACATGATATGATAGCACTACCCGCAGTGTTGAAATAGGATGACATATGATGACTGTAACGTTGATGAATGATGACTTAATATGATGACCTCTTTGATATATGATGACGTATTATGACACCAGCGTTGGTATATGATGACATAATAAGATGACTTTACAGGGTTGAAATTTGATGACATAATAATGACAACATATGCTAATAGGGATGACAGATGGAAGAAATACCAGCACATTTACCATCTATTTACTATATTTACTATCTATTTGCTTACTATTTCACTATTTAGAAGCTCGTCTTTTATCTGTACTTGCGTTACTGTTATCAGACTTAAGGGCATAAAGATGGAAATGTAAGGGAAAATATGTGATAGTAGTGGTGATGTTGGTGACGCTGTGTGGAGAGAGAGAGAGAGAGAGAGAAGAGAGAAAGAGAGAGAGAGAGAGAGAGAGAGAAAAGAGAGAGAGAGAGAGAGAGGAGAGAGAGAGAGAGAGAGAGAGATAAAAAAAAAATAGAGGAGAGAAAAAAATGAGAGGAGAGAGAAGAGAGAGAAGAGAGAGAGAGAGAGAGAGAGAGAGAGAGAGAGAGAGAGAGGAGAGAGAGAGAGAGAGAGAGAGAGAGAGAGAGAGAGAGAAAAGAGAGAGAGAGAGAGAGAGAGAGAGAGAGAAAAAAAAGAGAAAAAAAAAAAAGAGAGAAAAAAAAAAGAGAGAGAGAGAGAGAGAGAGAGAGAGAGAGAAAAGAGAGAGAGGGGAGAGAGAGAGAGAGAGAGAGAGAGAGAGAGAGAGAGGAGAGAGAGAGAGGGGAGGAGAGAGGAGAGAGAGAGAAGAGAAGAGAGAAAAGAAAAAAGATGATAAGATTTTTTCTCCTATCTAGACACTTTGAAAGTACCAACTACAGGTTATTGACTATAAAAAGCGCCGCCACGTCAGCACGAACTAGGCGGACTCGAACCGCTGACCGAATGCAACAGGGACGCTGCACATTGCGAACTCACGTCTCTACCAACCTTGCCACCCTGACGGGCTAGAGAGAGAGAGAGAGAGAGAGAGAGAGAGAGAGAAGAGAAAAAGAAGAGAGAGAGAAAAGGGAGAGAGGAAAATGAGAGGAAAAAGAGAGAGAGAGAGGAGAGAGAGAGAGAGGGAGAGAGAGAAGAGGGGAGAGAGAGAGAGAGAGAGAGAGAGAAGCGAGGGGGAGTTTGTGTCATTTGTCAGGTGTAGGTCTGATGACTTCACCAGCAGCGGCGCATTTTGGGGTTCCTCAGGGTGGCTAACTGCGCCCCACCACCACCCCCCACCCACCACCACCACCACCACCACCACCACCACCACCACCATCTTGTTTGTTTACATTATCATGGACATAGCCACCCAGAATGCAACAAGACCAACCTACAAATGCATCACCTTGATCTTACACCCAAAAAATTGCTGTGTTGTGATAAATAAGTTTGATGCTGCCTTTGGGTGACTCATTATGCACACACACACACACACACACACACACACACACACACACATTGGCGCATCGACAAACAAGGATATGATACGAGAACCCTCAATGTTCACCCTCATCTAGGTATCATAAATAGCATGTAAGTTACTCAATGGCAATGCAAGGTCTCGTGTGTTTTCAAAAGGGAAATATTTATGTCTTAATTTTGCTGAGCTGTTTGGTTCTATTTATTATTATTATCATTCTTCTTCTTTTTTTTAGGTTGTTGTTGTCGATTTGTTTCCTTTTTTTTCCTAGTGGCATCATTTTTTATTTTTTTATTATTTTTTTAGATTGTTGGTTATCAATTTCTTTCCTTGTTTTCCTCTTGGCATATTCTCCTCTCCTTTCCTCTCTCTCTCTTCCTCCTCCCCCTCTCTCTCTCTCTCTCTCTCTCTCTCTCTCTCTCTCTCTCTCTCTCTCTCTCTCTCTCTCTCTCTCTCTCTCTCTCCCCCCCCCTACAACGTATAATCCCACCACCATTCTCCCTTCCTCTCCATCTCTTCACTATACAATGAATGAATGAATCACACAGGCTATACACTTTCCCAGCCTCATCTGTCATCTCCTCGCCACAAAACTAGGGCGTATAGGACTCACCCTCACCTCCCTCACACATCCCTCACACCCTCTCCCTTCCTCCTGTCCCCTCCCTCACATCCCTCTCTTCCCTCCCTTCTTCCTCCTGTCCCCTCCCTCACATCCCTCTCTTCCCTCCCTTCTTCCTCCTGTCCCCTCATTCTCTCCATCTTACATGACGTCAAGGAGCTTCTGAGTTGCCGGGGGAAGAGGCGAAGAGGCGATCCTGGTTAGAGTGAGAGAGAGAGGGGAGTAGGGGGTAGTGGTAGGAGGAGGAGGAGGAGGAGGTCGTAGGTAGGGGGTAGTGGTAGGAGGAGGTCGTAGGTAGGAGGTAGTGGTAGGAGGAGGAGGTCGTAGGTAGGGGGTAGTGGTAGGAGGAAGAGGTCGTAGGTAGGGGGTAGTGGTAGGAGGAGGAGGAGGTCGTAGGTAGGGGGTAGTGGTAGGAGGAGGAGGTCGTAGGTAGGGGGTAGTGGTAGGGGGAGGAGGTGGGAGGTAGGGGGTAGTGGTAGGGAAGAGGAGGTCGTAAGGTAGGGGTAGTGGTAGGAGGAGGAGGTCGTAGGTAGGAGGTAGTGGTGGAGGAGGAGGTCGTAGGTAAGGGGTAGTGGTAGGAGGAGGAGGTCGTAGGTAGGGGGTATGGTAGAGGAGGGGGTCGTAGGGAAGGGGTAGTGGGAGGAGGAGGAGGTAGTAGGGGGAGGAGGTCGTAGGTAGGGGTAGTGGTAGGGGGAGGAGGTCGTAGGTAGGGGGTAGTGGTAGGAGGAGGAGGTAGGTAGAGAGGGAGGGCGTAGGTAGGGGTAGTGGTAGAGGAGGAGGTCGTAGGGAGGGGGTAGTGGTAGGAGGAGGAGGTCGTAGGTAGGGGTATTTGGGAGGAGGAGGAGGTAGGTAGGAGGAGGAGGTCGTAGGTAGGGGGTAAGTTAGGAGGAGGAGGTGGGAGGAGGAGGAGGTCGTAGGTAGGGGTATGGTAGGAGGAGGTGTAGTAGTAGGAGGAGGGGTCGTAGGTAGGGGGGAGTGGTAGGAGGAGGTAGTAGGTAGGAGGAAAGGGCGTAGGTAGGGGTAGGGTAGGGGAGGAAATCGTAGGTAGGAGGTATGGTAGGAGGAGGAGGTCCGTTTGGTGGGGGTAGTGGTAGGAGGAGGAGGTGGTCGTAGGTAGGGGGTAGTGGGTTGGAGGAGGGTCGTAGGTAGGGGGGAGTGGTAGGAGGGAGGTGGTCGTAGGTAGGGGGTAGTGGTTAGGAGGAGGAGGTTTGTAGGTAGGGGGTAGTGTTAGGAGGGAGGAGGTCGTAGGTAGGGGTAGTGGTAGGAGGAGGGGTCGTAGGTAGGGGTAGTGGTAGGTAGGAGGAGGTAGGTAGGAGGAGGTAGGTAGGAGGAGGGTCGTAGGTAGGGGGTAGTGTAGGAGGAGGAGGTCGTAGGTAGGAGGTAGTGGTAGGAGGAGGAGGTCGTAGGTAGGGGGTAGTGGTAGGAGGAGGAGGTGTCGTAGGTAGAGGTAGTGTAGGAGGGGAAGAGGTAGTGGTAAAGGGAGGAGGAGGGGTGGGAGGGGT
>JACEEZ010010895.1:0-15554 GCA_016584305.1 Chionoecetes opilio
CCCTTGTCTTTTTTTATAAACCTGAAAACCCCCCTTTTGGGTCCCTTTTCCCGCTGTTCTGTTTACTTTAATCTCATAATTGTTCTTAGAAACTCAGTTAATTTTTTCCCTGTCCTCGCCATCACTTAAAAACTGTTCTTTGTTTACCAACCTCCCTTGAACCTTAATAAATGTTCTTTTTACTCCAATGTTGTGTTTTAACTTGGTGTCATCCATTTTGATCACTCTTTCTGGACCTTATCTCCTATAAGGAATATTTCTTTTCTGTCCGTCAATTATATTCCTTACAATGAGATATAATCATCCTCGGCTCCGACCTCACTTCCCTTCTAACCTCTCTAATTACCTCCTCAGCCCTGACCTCACTTCCTGTCTAACCGCTCTAATTATCTCCTCAGCCTCGACCTCACTACCATATCTGACCGCGCCAATTACCTCCAGGTGCCTTCCTAATCCTTCATAATTGGCCTTTCCAGCTGACAACGCCTTGTCCTGGGAGACTTTCTGCTCCTCCATCCCACACCTCTTATTAATAACCTCCAGGTGTCTTCTTAATCCCGCATAATTGGCCTTTCTGAAATTAGGTATTCGATGCCTATTGCCACTTAATTTTTCAACTTCCATTTTTAAGCTAAATCTGATCTCATAATGGTCGCTATTATCTAAATTCCCCCGACCTCCACATTTGTAACTAAATCGTCTCTATTTGTCAGCAATAGATCTATAATATTATCTCCTCTAGTAGGCTCCTTGATTGCTTGACTTAGGAAGTTATCCTGGATTATATTTAACAATTCATCTGCATCGCTGTCACCTATGATTAAATCCCAGTCTATATTCCTAAGATTAAAATCTCCCACCACGCATAATCGATTATATCTGCAGGCCTTGTTTATTTCTTCCCATATAGGAGCTGAATCCTCTTTACATAAGTTTGGAGGCCTATACACTACACCCAAAACCATTTTCTCAGTTCCCTCCGTAACCTCTACCCATATAGACTCTATGCTGTCATCTGTTTTTATAACATTGTTAACACAACACTGCAATGCATCTCTTGCATAAAGCGCAACTCCTCCTCCTCGTCTGCCTACTCTGTCCTTGTGAAATAACTTATACCCAGCTATCTCGACTTCCGGATCGAATACCTTTCCTGACATATCCAACCATGTTTCTGTTAATGCTATTATATCAAAATCCTCTACACTATTTATTCCTCTCAGGAAATCTATCTTTTTTAAAATACTCCTACAGTTTGTATAGTAAACCTTCAAGCAACTCCTCTTTTTTTTGTCAATTTTTAACATGGAAGGGGACCGACTCCTTGTTGAGGCCAAAATTCGAGAAATTTTCCAAATTCTGACAACACCGGATTTCACCACCTTCGGACAAAGTCTATCGACTGGGTAGTGTAAATTTGCCATCCGATATCCCTAAGTGCCTCAAAAATGGCCTTATTTCAACCTAATGCGGGTCGATTTCGGCCGTACGTGGCGTAGTAGTACCGAGCGTAGTAGGTGACCCCTGATTGACCACCATATAGCGAAAGAATTGCGTAAATTGCTTTATTTTCAATGAAATCACATGTATGTGTAATTATTCAGCTTTTGGTATCTAGCAACCCTCACACACCAGAGCTACCAAGGCAGAGAGAGGCACTGTCAGTTAGACTGAGAGTCTTAGTCGAGAGCGGTCCTGCAGCACACCCTCCCGCATCTCATTTCCATCACTCCACTTTGATTCTACCTGTTTCGAGTCTGTTTTTTGGCTGTTATCTGTTGCCATACATTGCATACGGCATACCAAGACTCAAGATGGGCAGATTTAGCAAGAGTAAGGCCGCGAGACTACGCAATCTTCGTCGTGGTGGAAGTCTACCTGCCAGCCTCGCAGCACGTGCACCGCCTCGGGCCTCCACACCACCACCACCGCCGCCGCTGCCTGTATCTCCACCACCACTGCTGCCTGTATCTCCACCACAGCCTGCCGCTAACACCTCCTCTGCAGCTCCCAGCACTTCACCCACCTCCAAGGACCTCCTCACCACCTCCTAGCACTTCCTCAAAACCTACACCAGCTGCGAAGCACTCGCTAGATATAAGGAGGGAACTGGTGAAGGACTTCTTGCCTACCTCGCCACCAACAACACCAACAACTACATTGGTTTGTGTAGAGAGCCTCCAAGAGCTCCTTGTCGAGGCTATATGTAGACACTGCTTCAACCCTTTCACCCTCAACATTTCCCCGAACTCCCTCAGTACAAGTCTCGCGGTTGGCTGTACATCCTGCACCTATGTGAAGCACCTGGGCGACCGTACAACACACACTGTAGGAGGCCAGGCTTCGAAACTGAGGGAGAACAATACCAAAATGTTCACGAGGCCTTGAACAACAACCTTGGCAGAGCGGGGATCAACAGGGTTGTCTCCACCCTGGGATTCGAGCCCTTCACCGAGGGAAAGTTCACAGGACACTCACACTGGCTGTACAAGGAGATGGGATGTTTACTTTGCTGCTCGTCGCCAGGAGTGTATTGCTGGTGTGAGGCGATTTTATGCTAAGTCTAACATCCTCCCTGACCCTACCAACGACCTCCTTGACATCGTGGTGTCGTATGATGGCACCTGGATGACCAGGTGGCCACACCAGTCACATCGGTGTCGGGATTATCATAGAGGTTGATACTGGCATGGTCATAGACTTCGAGGTCCTGTCGAACTTTTGCCAGGTGTGCCACACCAGGGAGAAGAAGAAGCTGCCCTTCACACCTGAGTGGCAGCAGGCACACTCCCCCAGGTGTAACAAGAACTTCAACGGTACTGCCTCTGCCATGGAGAGTGAAGCTGCCTGTCGTCTATGGAGACGTAGTACTACTCTGGGACTACGTTACACTACCTTCGTAGGCGACGGGGACTCAAGCACCTACAAGGCAGTGAAGGACCTCAATCCCTACGACGTGCCAGTGGTGAAGGAGGAGTGCGTAAACCACGTCAGTAAAAGGCTTGGCACACGCCTCCGGAAATTGAAGAAGGAGCTCAGCACGTCAATCACCACCAAAACAGGGAAGGAGGTCCGCCGTAGTGTGTTGGGCGGTGCTGGCCAGCTGACCGATAAGGTCATTGACACCATGACCAGCTACTACGGTCGAGCAGTGAGAGGAGACCCCAAGAAGCCCTACAGCGACACCAACGAGATGTCAACAGCCATCTGGGCTTCTTATCTTCACGCCATCTCGACAGATGAGGAGCCCCGCCATCACTTCTGCCCTGCTTCAGCTGACTCCTGGTGCTTCTTCAGGAGGGCGGACTTCAACCCTGATGAACCCCGTCGTAAGCACAGTCAGAAGCCTGGCTATTTCAGCAAAATCCCGAAGAAGAATCGCATCCACATAACCAAGGTGTACACCGACCTCACATCTCGCGACCTTCTCAGCAAATGTCTGAAGGGGAGGACCCAGAACGCCATGAAAGTCTACACAGCAAGGTTTGGCAGAAGGTCGCAAAACACAAGTTTGCTGGGAAATGTCGAGTCAACTACACCCTGCAGATGGTCACCCTCGAGCACAACATCGGCTTTCATGACTCCTACTCCTGGGACACCTTGGCTTTGGAATGTCACCTTCCAAGTCAAGCAACCTTGTCATCCTTGATAAGGAATGTGATCGCTCCTTCCGCAGAAGCAGTACAGGTACCACTGGCCAGCAGAAGCGGAAGAGAAAAGAGGGGAAGGATTGAAAGTGCATATGGTGCTGGTGTTTTCTAAGTACATAATATTACACTAGTTAAAACACAGTGCCCCTAGGGGCACTTGGGGGTACGCCGCTGCCCACCTTATAACTGCCGGCGAGCGAGCGCCAGCAGCTGGCATTTTTTTTTTTTTTTTTTTTTTGTATAATTTTTTTTTTTTTTTTTTTTATATCATTTGGCGTTTCGCGCTCGCGCGCTCACCCAGATAGAATATTTTATTGTTTGTATAGCTGTTTACAGGACTTATTAGTATTAGCTGATGAGTTGCTCTAAAATATTACAGCAGCAACATGTAATCTGTAACTAAAGTTGAATAAAATATGTGTTTGGACTTTGAGAGCGTTTTTCTGAAAACACTAGTTTTTTGCACATTATGCTATAAATAGACCAGACTATTCGTCCTAGAACATCGATATGCATATCACTGGAAAGAGCCTGATTAGCGCTACAATGACCAGGGATTAGATTTTCTATTTTCCATTTCATTCATCTACAATTAGTCTATGAAAAAATTATTTTACCCAAAATTAGTCATTGCAAATTTTGCACGGCCCTAATTCGACTAATTAGAACTCATTCAAAAATGTGCCTCCTGGTTCTTGTAGAGAAAATCAAGCCCTTTCCACTGATATGCATATCGTTGTCATAGGATAAATACTGTAGTCTGTTTGTAGGTTTAAGGAAGTTTGTTTCATTTTCGCACTAATTTAGCTCTAACGCGGTAAATAATTGGCCAATTCTAATGAAATTTCTTGGGTACATACAGTGTAGGGTACCCTATAACTGTGGCAAATTTCAATTGAATCAGATAATAAATACGGAATTACTAATCGGCAACCTGTCGGTCCCCAATATCCCTATTATAGGCTGTCGGTCCCCTATTATATCAAAATCCTCTACACTATTTATTCCTCTCAGGAAATCTATCTTTTTTAAAATACTCCTACAGTTTGTATAGTAAACCTTCAAGCAACTCCTCTTTTTTTTGTCAATTTTCCCTTTATCTTTAACTAAACCCCTCCTCTCTCTCTTCTTACGAATCACTTTAGTTCCCTGCCTTCTGAAACTCCTCCTAGTGTCGCAAGTTTCCTTTACCCCAACCCCCGTGTCTAAACCCCGGTTCTCTATCTTAAAAAAGCCTGCAGTGCATCTACCTCCCTTTCAAGGGATTCAGACAAGATCTGAACTCCTTTCCTCGAAAAGTGCACCCCGTCCCTGCGGTAGAGGCTGTTATGCCCGAAAAAGAGGTCCCAGCTGTCGACAAAGGCCCAACCATTGGCTTTGCAATGAAGTGCCAGCCGGCAATTCACCGCAATAGCCCTGGAGTACCACAAGTCGTCAACAAAGCGTCTTGGAAGGACACCACACACCACAGGGAACCCACCCCTGTCCCTAACTTTACCTACAGCTTCCTTGAACCGCCGTAGCAATTCCTCACTTTTTACACACTCAACATCATTTCCCCCAGCGCTCAGGCAGACGATGGGCTTTTTCCCTTGGTCCGCCATGCACTCAACTATCTTGTCACTAACATAACCCTTTCCCCCTTCCTGGGAAACTCACCGACTTCATGCCCCATCCCTTCTCTGTCACAGAACTGCTGTAAAGATGTCAAACCTGACTGTAAACCAAAACCCAAGTTTTTACCTTGGGGAAATGTTTTTCCCCTACCTCCCTAACCTCCGTACATCCTTTTTTAGCCCAAGTACCTAAAATGATTTCGTGCACAAAAGATGGTCTTGTTTACCTTTTTCTCCTGGGGGGGGCTCCATGATCAACTACCTTCCCAAAACCCCAAATCCCGGGTGACTTACTAGGGACCTTAGTGTCGCTTGAGTCACATCTCGCTCTGGTACCCCTCAGGCACATCACTCGCATGTCCCCTCCCCCCCGTTTCCACTTGGACTTGCCCCCCAAACTTAGAGAACGTATCTCTATTTCCTGCTTCTTCACAACGTTTTTTCTTCGTTCATTTTCACTTCAAGCCCTTTTGGGTTTTTCGATCGCCTCCGAATAGTCTTAACGCCGACCACCCCCTTCACTACACTCTCCCCTCGACCCTTCTACCCCCCCTTAACCTCACCTCCTTCCCCTACCACACTACCACTCTAAACCCCAGCACCAACCAAACCCCACTTCATCCCCCCTCCAAAACACTCCCCTCACGACGTAGCCATTATATCCTGGGAGCTAAACCAAAGACAACCTCACTTAGGAGACGATAGGTCGACTGAATGTCTCCCCTCTCTCTCTCCCCCTTCTCCTCTCTCCTCCTCTCTCTCGGGTTTGGTTGAAAATAGGCAGAGATTGTAATTGTACGGACGGACGACGGCGGGGGACAGAAGGCAGACGGCGGACGGCATGGGCATGATAAAAACATAACACTTTTTCCTCTCCCTTCCCTCCCGCCTCCCGCCTCCCGCGCCTCTTATAAACACTTTAAAGACACTCGGTGCATGATAAAACATAACATCTCTTTCCTCTGCTTCCCCTCCTCCTCCGCCTCCCGCGCCTCATTATCAGCACTTAAACACTCGGTGCATGATAAAAACATAATCTTTTTCCTCTGCCTACCCTCCCCCTCCCGCCTCCCGGCCTCATTATCAGCACATTAAACACTCGGTGCATTAGAGAAAATTAAATTCTTCACAAAACATTCCGCTAAAAATCCATTACTTCTTAATGTGCTGTGTGATCATTGTGTATCATTTCATCATTGTTTGATCATTGTATCAAGTCCATTGTTTTTCTTTAAAAATTTTATTATTTTACAATTGTTTCGTCTGTCTAAAAAGGTTTCCCCCACCCTGTTTTCTTCGCTCTCCCCCCCCCCCTTTCCCCCCCTTCACCGTCCCCCCCCCCTTTCATCTCCCCTTCCCCCTTCACCTGTCCCTCCCCCCTTCACCTGCCCCCCCCCCCCCCTTCACCTGCCCCCCCCTCCATTCCTGCACCCCAACTCCCCCCTTTCACCTGCCCCCCCCCCTCCCCCCTTCCCCTGCCCCTCCCCCTTACCTCCCTCCAACCCCCCCTTCACCTCCCCTCCCACACCCCCTTCCCCTGCCCCTCCCTACATTACCTCCCCCCTCCCCCCCCCCTTCCCCTGCCCCTCCCTACTTACCTGCCCCTCCAACTCCCCCCTTCTCTCCCCCCTCCACTACCCCCCCTTCACCTGCCCCCCCCCCTTCACCTGCCCCCCCCCACAAAACCCCTTCCCCGCCCTCCCTCCATTACCTGCCCCTCCCACTCCCCCCTTCACCTGCCCCTCCCCTCCCCTTCACCTGCCCCTCCATCCATTACCTGCCCCTCCCCCCCCCCCCCCCTTTCACCTCCCCCTCCCCATCCCCCTCCCCCTCTTTTTTTTTACACTGTGAGTGTCCTAAATATATAATCGCGCCATCTCTCGCTTTTCTCCCCCGATGAAGGTAGTGAGACTTAAGCTCGAATTTTCAATAGAGATGAAAAAGATGGATTGCTCATCACGAAACCAAATCTTTTAAATCGTGTGTGTGTGTGTGTGTGTGTTTTTGTGTGTTGTGTGTTGTTGTGTGTGGTGTGTGTTGTGTGTGTGTGGGGTTTGTGGTTGTGTGTGTGTGGTGTGTGTGTGTGTGTGTGTGTGTGTGGGTGTGTGTGTATGTTTTGTGAAATTGTTTTGGTTTGTGTGTTTGTGTGTGTGTGTGTGTGTGGTGTTGACTGTGTGGTGTTGTGTGGTGTGTGTGTGTGTTGTTTTTTTTGTGTGGAAAACAATGTAATTACACACAAATAAAATGGTCAACAAAAATGCAAACAAATGCTAATATTTCTCATCGTAAAAACACCCCCAATTTTGGGGAGGCCCCAAAAAGCCCCCCACGGCTGCCGGGTTTAAATGGCGACCTCAACTCTCTGTTTTTTATTAACAAAGTGAAATATCCTGACCCCTAGCTGCTTACTACTTTTTTGATGCCAGGAGGGGGAATACACGGTTCTTCAAAATTTCAGTTGTATTTTACTAGTAACCATATTATCAGGAAAACATGCTATTTTTAAAAGCATGAGACCTTAAGATAAAAGGGGAATTTTTTGTTTCGTTAAAAAAACCCAGAGTATAGGCATTTCCCTGCAGCCAGCGGAGGGGGGGATATCCGCCGCACGCCTGGCCGCCCCTTCACCACCCCGCATACTGCCTCCCTCATTCCCCGGATCCGGACCCTGATACTTGCAGAACTCTCCCAAAAACCCTTCAACACTCTTTCCTCTCCCCTCCTCCCTCCCTATAATAAAATAAAAATAGTAATAAAATATAAAAATAATAATAAATAAAAATAATAAAATAATAATAAAAATAAAAATATTCTCCCCGAAGGCATCAGGAAAAAACAACAACAAAATTTAATAGACTTGGGGAATGCCCTTTAATTACAAAAGCAAATAAAAATATAATTATACATGGGGGCAATTTTAAAACTATGTCTGTCTTCTGTATGTCTGCCCAAAAGTGAACATTTTTCTTTCTTTTTTCATCAAAAAGGCCCCGCCCGGGAAAAAAAGTAATAAAAAAACCCGCCTAGTTGCGAGTCCTTGAAGTGATAGCGGGCTTCTCTACCTTTCGTAAACACAAACCCTGGATCCTTTTATCATTAAATAATTTATCATCATTACATTGCTTCATCATCACCTTTAGTCATCATTTGGTTTAACAGCAATGGTTTGGCTCCCACTAGCCCAAAAAACCTTATCCATGTATTTCTAAAAATCATCTGCACACACACCATACACCGCCACCACACCACCCACCACACACCACACCCACGCACCGCACCACACACACACAACACCACCCCACACACACAAAAAACCACGCGCACACACAATACAACCACACACATGCACCACACACACACCCACACACACCACCCCACACACACACATACCCCCCCTAAACACACCAAAGAACACACACCAACAACACCCACACCACACACACAACACACCACACACACACGTCCAAAAACCCACTATTTATTAAAAATTATTAATAATAAAAATTTTCTTGGAATGTGCACATAAAGAACGTAATTTAAAAAAGAAAAAAATGATTGGCTCTTGCAGCTCACACGTCCCACTTAAAAAAAAGGGGGGGGGAAGGACATGTCTACCCCCTTTTATTTCCCCCAAACATTAATTTTGTAACGGGGGCCAGTGGCCCCCTTCTAATAAAAAATCCTCTTTTATTTCACAAAAAGAGTAATTGAACATTACAGGAAAAAAAGATAAAACACACTAACACCTGTTCTTAAATCCCAAAATTTAAACTAAAGAAAAATAAATAAATATATTTTTTTTTGTGCTCTTTTTGTCAATAATTTTTGCATAATTTGATAGAAAAATTATTTTTTCGGTTTCGCTTAATGAAGATACGACAAGAGGTTTGATGTTTTGAGGTTCCAGGGGTATTTTAAAACCAATCAAAAACATGTACGTTTCCGGCGCGAAAATATGGAATAAAATTACCTTTGGACTTAAAAAAAAAACCCACCTTGACATTTTTTTAAACTTGCCCCTAAAAAAGTTCCTCTTTTGCAATACCAGCCCCAGTAATTAAAAAATATTTCTTATATGTGTAAGTATTTCATGTGTGTATGCGTATGTGTGCGTTTTTTACCCGTTGTGTTGTGAGCTGTTTGCTCGTAGGGTTATGTGTGCGTATTTACTCGTATGGTATGTGTCGTATTTGCTCATATGTTATGTGTAGTATGCTTTTCTCGTATGAGCATGTGTATTATATTGTGTGCGTATTTACTCGTATGTGTGTGTATGCTATTTGCTCGTATGTGTATTTACGTTTTTTGCTCGTATGTTTGTGTATGGGGGCGTATTTACTCGTATGTGTGTGTGTGCGTATTTGCTCGTATATGTATGTGTGCGTATTTGCTCGTATGTGTATGTTTTTGTGTTTAATTAATTAAATATCTTCAAGTGTGTATATATAGGACCCTTTTTTAAAGAGTTTACTCTAAACGGGCTCACCCAATATTATAAATTATGTATTACTAGCCGAAAACCCGCCCCCGGGGGGACTTTTTGGCTAGCTCCTCGGAGGGCTTTTGGGGGGCCCGGGCCCCCCAAAAGACCCTTCGCAAATGGTGACATTTTGTGTTGCAAAGATTTTTTATACCCTACTGAAGAAACAAAGAAATAGGACAAAGTAACCTGAGAATAGGAATGGGCTAGTAAGTAATAGAACGAAGTATGGGAAAGTAGGCCAGCCAAGAAATGGACTGAATAATGGACAAAAGTAACTCTGAAGAAATAGGACGAATAATCTGAGTAATAAATAGGCTAGGAATAATGGGACTGAAATAATAGGAAGTAGGCCAGTGAAGAAAATAGGACTGAAGTAATGGACAGAAGAAAACTGTGAAGTAATAGGAATAGGCTAGTGAAGTAATAGGATGAAGTAATAGGAAAAAAGAAACTCTGAAGTAATAGGAAGTAGGCTGTGAAGTAATAGGACTGAAGAAATGGCTGAAGTAATAGGACTGTATAAAAGAAAAAAAAAATCCGTCAGTCGTGCGTTCGTTTTCGATATTTTTCTTTTTCATGAAAAAATTCTCGCGTAATTTTTTTTTTTTTTGCACAAATTTTCGCTAATACTAAAAATAAAAAAAAATAAAATGATCGGGTCATCCCAAAGTGTTCTTAAAAAACCCTTCCCCGCGATGGTTCCAAAACTGTGCCCTATATGGGGTTTCCCACTGGGGGGCGGGAAACCCATGCGGACACACCACAACACACGCACACACTTTCGATTTTTATTATTTTAATTTTCATTTCATGTATAAATGTTTGACTATATAAATGTAAACTAAAAAACAATAACCTATTCCAAAAAAACAACTTTCGCCCTTCTTGTTTAATTTTTCTATATTGTAATGAAATTTCCTTTTTAGTTCCTAGAGTGATTCCTTTTCTCGTCCCCGCTTCTAGTCCCCCTTCTTTTTTTTATTCTCTCTATCCCCCCTTTTCTTATTTTTCCTTCGTCTTTCCCCTCACCATTGTCGGGGCTCATTTTAAGCTAAGGAGTCTAAAATTTTTCTCGTTGTTTCTTTTGTTACCTCCTTCCTTCTCTTCCCTCCATCTCTTTATCTTCTTTCCTTTTTTTCCCGATCTTTTTTTTTTTGTCATCCAAATTTTTTTTCTCCATATTCTTTACCATCAAATTATTTTTGTTTCTTTTTTCCCCCCTTCCTTTTTTCCCCCCGTATCTCATCCCTTTTTGCAACGTTCGTAAAAAAATCTACATTGTTGCAGCTTTCCAAAACGCGTCCATATTTTAAATCAAAAACTGAAAAAAATTGGAAAAGATTTCTGGAATGCAATTTATCTGAAACTCCTTTATAGTCACGGGGGTCGGCGGTGACTTTGTGGAGTTCACGTGAAGCAAGGGCTCGTAAAGGCTGTGTTGGGGAGGCGGAGGGAACAAATCAAAGCTCAAGAAAAAGGAATACATAGCCTTCTGATTGCATGTTCTAGTGGTTTTTTTCGGTGGGGGTTTAACAAAGGTTTTTGTCAAAGGGGGTATGATATTTCACATGGAGCTATAAAGGCCAAAATATAAGGGAATAGTATATAAGTTGCATTTTTAGCTCCCTTAGTCAGGGAAACACGACTACAGACAAAATGGTGTGGGGGGAATTACAGTACTTCGGGTTCCCCAACCCTCGCCCGCGGGCCACATGGGCCCGAGGCCCCTTCCTGCGGCCCCCCAGATCATTTCCTTTGGGGCATCGGTGCGGCCAAGCCTTGGTGCGGCCCCCCCTCCTTCCAAACGTGTGTTGAAACATATTTTTTTTTTCAAAAGGGGTGTTTTTGGGGGGGAAAAAGTCTTGTGGGCCCTTTGGGGCCCATGTATTTATGTTTTTAGTAGTATATTTTTTTAAAAACAAAGTGGTGCAAAATTCAATCGGGGTTTTGCTGTCGTTGGGCACTGGTCAAAGTGCCTCGGGGGAGACCCCTACCACCACCGTACCTGCCTACCCCAGCCCCACGCCTTCCTGCAGCACACACACACACACACACACACACACACACACAAGCACACACACACACACACCCCACAACACACGCACACCGCGCGATGGTCAGGTTGATAAAATTTGGTCTCTCACCTGTGGGGAGGCGGTTCGAATCCTCGCGCTCCCGGGGATTTTTTTACTTGACAAATTCGGGGGGTTTCTGCCCCCTTGACAAGGGGGATGGGTGTGTGTGGGGTTTTGTAGGGCCCAGTTGCCCAAAAATCGGTAAAAAATGAGCTCCAACTCGCACTGAGAGGGGGAAAAGGCGATCGGAGCTAGCTCGGGTGGACAAACCATGGGGGAAAGACACACAACGGTAATCCATGAGTCTACGGGGTTTTTTAAATGCGGGAAGACGGTCCGCAGAGTTCCTTCCTGTAAACTAACTCTGAGAAGTGTTTTTTGCCCAAAAACCCCCCTTCAAAAAGATTCAAAACGCTGGGACCAAACCATTTTCTACCTACGATTTATTTTTCGATTTTTTGAGCCTACTCTCATCAAAATAAAATTACAGTTTCGGCTACCCAAAAAACCCCAAAACACATACACAAAACACGGCTACTCCATATAAATTTGAAAGGGGGTTTTTAGACCAGGTGTCTCATTAAAAAATTCTTTGAAATTTTTTTTTTTCTTATATTGGGTTTTTTTAGAGTTTTTTTTTTATTGGGGCGGCCCCTCGGCCTCTCGGACTTGTCGATGCGGCCCGCGTCTCTCGGTTGGGGACCCCTGCATACTTGATCAAAATCATTAAGGGATCAGTAAAGTGATACAAACTGATTAACAGAGGTACTACTGATTCAAAATGATTAACAGAGAGTACAGTACGTATAGCAACTGATTAAAAAGGTACAGTACATGTATCAAACTGATTAACAGAGGTACATAAGTGATAGCAAACTGATTACAAGGTACAGTACGTGTAACAAACTGATTTTCAAAAAGGGACAGACGTGATGCAAACTGATTAACGGGTACAGTACATGATATCAAACTGATTAAAGAGGTACGTGCATGTATCAAAATGATTAACAGAGGTACAGTACGTGATAGCAAAAAATTAACAGAGGTAAGTACTTATCAAACTGATTAACAAGGGGACAGTACTGATATCAAAATGATTAACAGAGGGACAGTACGTGATGCAAACATTAACAAGGGACAGTCGTGATAACAAACTGATTTTTAAAAGAGGGCGACGTGATAGCAAAAAGTTAAAAGAGGTACAGTCGTGATAGCAAAAGATTACAGAGGTAAGTGCATGATATCTAAAATGATTAAAAAGGTACGTACGTGATAGCAGCTGTTAAAAGAGGGACAGTAAAAGATACAAAATGATTAACAAAAGGGGACATACATGATACAAACATTAAAATGGGCAGTACGTGATAGCAAAATGATTAACAAGGGACAGTAAATGTAGCAAAATGATTAAAATAGGTACAGTACGTGATAGCAAACTGAAATTACGAGGTACTACGTGTAGCAAACTGATTAACAAGGTACAGCATGATAGCAAACTGATTAACAAGGTACAGTGCATGTATCTAACTGTTAACAGGGTACAGTACGTGTAGCGCTGATTAAAAGAGGGGACGTAAATGATGCAAACTGATTAACAGGGTACATACATTATACAAACTGTTCAAAGGGACAGTACGTGAAGCAAACTGATTACAGAGGTACAGTACATATAGCAAACGATTAAAAGAGGTACAGTACGTGATAGAAAAATGATTAACGGTACGTACGTGTAGCAAACTGATTAAAAGGGTACAGACGTGATAGCAAAATGATTAACCCAAATCAGTACTGATAGAAATAATTAACGAGGTACAGTACGTAAAGCAACGATTAAAAGAGGGGAAAAGACATGATGCAAACTGATTAACAGAGGTAATACTTATCAACTGATTAACGAGGACAGTACGGATAGCAAACTATTAACGAGGTACAGTATGATAGCAAAATGTTTAAAAGAGGTTAGTACATGATAGCAAAATGATTAACAGATTTCAGTAAATGATGCAACTGTTTAAAAGAGGTACAGTACGTGATAGCAAACTGATTAACAAGGTACATACTGATAGCAAACAAGAGAAGAGGGCCCGCTGATGCATGAATGGGAAAATCGATGAAGAATACTATGACATAAAGTAATATAATATTTTTACTTCTGCTTTTTTCAATACGTGTATGGCTGTGTGGGGAAACGTATGTAAATCAATCAATCAATTATTATATACTATATGTCTTTTTCATTCATAATTTCATCCTGTGATTGATTTACCATAACCACAAATTTTTCTGACCATGGCAAATACCACTAATAGGTACTGAGCTGCAATCATACCTCCCCTCCCCCCTTCTACAACTACTACTACTATAATGTGACTTTTCAGCACTAACACCACGTAAGAGCTCACTTTGTTTCCCTGTTTGGCTGGTTTTCCCTCGCCTGCTTATGGTGTTTGCCCCCTGCACACCAACCCGGCACACTCACTTTTGTTGCGTCTCCCCTGAAGGCAAGCGAGGACCATTTTCTGTAAACTTTGCTCGTTTTCTATTCCATTTTGTTTCATGATTAACTACGATGCTGCCAATTTTTTGAAACGATACGTATTCTTCACGTTTTAAACTAACACAAATTCAGTATTATTTTGAAGAAAGATCAATAACTTATGTGAGTTTTCAAAAGAATTTTTGACGGGACCTTGCAAATTTGCCACCTAAGATTGTAACTGATGTTGCGGCGGTGACACTTCTGATTATATAAACTCTTCAATCGTGATGAAATCCAAACGTGTGTGGAAAAGTGTGCGTTCATTTTTTTATCCGTTTTCTGTTCCCGGGAAGGAAAACCTTCTTAATTTTACTCATAAAAGTATTTACATAGGGGATATTTTTTCATGTCGAGAGAAGAGAGAGAGGAGAGAGAAGAGAGAGAGAAGGGGGAGAGGAGAGAGGAGAGAGAGAAGAGAGAGGAAAAGAAGAGAGAGAGAGAGAGGAGAGAGAGAGGGAGAGAGAGAGAGAGAGGAGGAGAGAGGAGAGAGAGAGAGAGAGAGAGAGAGAAGAGAGAGAGAGAGAAGAGGAAGAGGGAGAGAGAAGAGAGGAGAGAGAGGGGAAGAAGAGAGAGAGAGAGAGAGAGAGAAGGAGAGAGAGAGAGGAGAGAAGAGAGAGAAGAGAGAGAAAAAGAGAGAGAGAGGATTCAGTAAGCTCAAAAAACCAGTTTTCTTGTACCAAAATAACGTGTGCATAAAGTGACACAGATTAATAGGTAAAAATACAGCGACAAAACATCTGTGCTTGTAATACTGCATGTATGTCTCTTCTCTATCAATCTTTATATAGATATTCAAATGAAAGTGTATCGAAACGTGTTATTTTTGTTGCCGTTATGGCGTAACAAATACACGGAAAATCATAAATGTGTGTGTTCATGAGAAGGGAGGGGGAGGGAGGAGGAGAGGAGGAGGAGGAGGAGGAGGGGAGGAGGAGGAGGAGGAGAAGGGAGGGGGGGCATGGCTTCTGGAGGCTGGCGGGGCGGGGAGAGAGTGTGCCGCCGCCTCGCCTCTCACTCTCCCGCCCACCGCCGGCTCGCCGCATCCTTGTTGCTGCGAAGCTCCGTATTGCGTGTCGTCACTCCGCCTCCAGCCCGCGGTGTGCAAGGGTACACGGCAGAGACTACCCAAACGAGCACTGTCAAACCTCGCTGATGAAGGAACTCAGACATCAAAGGAAAAAAAGGGGGGGT
>JACEEZ010010896.1:0-2500 GCA_016584305.1 Chionoecetes opilio
TGAGTAAGGAGCAGGAGTAAGGAGGCAGGAGTAAGGAGGCAGGAGTAAGGAGGCAGGAGTAAGGAGGCAGGATTAAGGAGGCTGGAGTAAGGAGGCAGGGAGTAAGGAGGCAGGGAGTAAGGAGGCAGGGAGTAAGGAGGCAGGAGTAAGGAGGCAGGAGTAAGGAGGCAGGAGTAAGGAGGCTGGAGTAAGGAGGCAAGGAGTAAGAAAATGAGTAAAGTAAGTAAGAAAGTAAACAAGGAGTAAGGAGAAGATCTATGGGAATAAGGAAAGAAAACATATTATTTCATATTATTATTATTTTCATTGATATCATTCCTATTCTTATATTTATTTTTGTCATTATTGTTAGATGAAGTTTAGAAATGACATTGATTTTTTCTCCTAAGTTGCTGGGAGAGAGAGAGAGAGAAGAGAGGGGAGAGAGAGAGAGAGAGAGAGAGAGAGAGAGAGAGAGAGAGAGAGAGAGAGGAGAGAGAGAGAGAGAGAGAGAGAGAGATTTAAATTGATAATTTTTTTATTGGCCTTAATATTATAAAAGTTATTATACATGTAGAGAAATGTCAAAGCCTTTGTCCATTGAGTCGTAACTCTTTTATGGACTTTATGCTAAAATAAGGTCACAATGTATGTGTAGGACGGCCTAATGCTAATTTACATATGAAAAACTAAATTAATAAAAAAAATAAAAATTCCCTACTAAATTTTACTACTTAATTTTATCAATTAATGAAATAATTTAATAAGTATATTAAGAATTACACAAACAAGCATTCATACCAAAAACAGTACACATAATAATATACTGTTAAAGAGATCAAATGATAATTATCACATTAATTATACAAATCACAATTATAATAATAATAAATTAAATTTTAATATTACTTTTCAACTTTTTCCTTTTATTTGCATTTTAAAATGGTTTTAATTCTTTATTCCTTACATCATCTGGAAGTTTTTTCCCAGTTTAGTTCCCCGAGTGAGAACACTTTGTTGGGGCATGGGAAGTTCTACACAATGGAAGTTTGAGATTATTGGTTCGTCTGGTTTGTATGCTATGCTTGTGGTCTGAAAACCACTGTCAATTTTGTATTTATTCACGCCTTATAAACAAAAGTTATAGTCTGTAGTCTATAATATCATGTAATTTTAGAATTTTCAACTCACGAAAGATTGGGCTTGTGTGGTCAAAACCGATTACTAGAGGACATTATGCGAACTAATTTTTTCTGATTTACAAATAGTTGATCAATAAAATGTTTTATATGCCCCACCCCAGATAGCGGAACGTAAAATAAATATGGATATGCTAATGATAAATAATATGTCTTAAACCTTCAATATTACAATGGTTTCGTATTCTATATATTACCCTATTATTTTTGAATATTATTCATTACATTCCCTATGTGTGTTTTTCCATCTTAGCTTGCTATCAATAACCCCAAAGGAATTTAGCTTCTTGTACCTCTTTAATAATGGGGAAATTTTCAATTTTGATATTGTTGCATTGTGTGTGTGTCATGTGTAATGTGACAGCATACAGTGATTTTATTGATATTTAATGTTAGCTTGTTACATTTTAACCAATCAGCAACATGTACCAATTCAGTGTTCATTGTATTTCTTATATCATTTTTAAAACCCTTCCCTGTAGAAAAAAAGGTAGTGTCATCAGCAAAAAGTAAAAATTTTAAGATTTTTTTGGGACATAGAAGTTATTCTTGATGTAAATTAAAAATAATAATGGTCCTAGGACGGATCCTTGTGGCACACCACAAGTAAGGGCTTTTGTACGACGATGCACTCCTATTAAGACTGTAATACTGGTTCCTGCCGCTGAGATAACTTTCAAACCATCTGAAGACTGGTCCACGAATACCGTAAATCCATTAGTTTTTTTTTAAAAAATGGAGTGATTAATAGTATCAAAGCTTTAAAAAATCACAAAAATGTTTTAATTGATACATTTTACTATCTATTGCATTATATATGTTTTGGCAAAGGTGGTGTACTGCGAGTTTCTATCGAATATTTAGGTCGAAACCCATATTGATTTTCTGTTAGAAGTAAGTTTTCTGTTAAATAATTCATTAATCTATTTGCAATAATCTTTTCAAAGACTTTGCTTATGGCGGGAAGAACTGAAATAGGTCTGTAATTTGAAAAATTGAACTATCACCTTTTTTATAAACTGGAACTACTCTTGCAGTCTTTCAGAATGTCTGAAAGCATCCTTCTGTAAATGATTTGTTTATTATATATTCCAGAAATGGAGATATTTCTTCTTTGCAGGCTTTGATTACTTTCCATGTTCACATCATCATGACCTGGGGCTGTAACCTTAAGATTAGAAATTACACTATTGATTTCATGGCGTGTTGTAGGCCGCAAATAAAATGAATGAGAGAGAGAGAGAGAGAGAGAGAGAGAGAGAGAGAGAGAGAGAGAGAGAGAGAGAGAGAGAGAGAGAGAGAGAGAGAGAGAGAGAGAGAGA
>JACEEZ010010896.1:7500-22500 GCA_016584305.1 Chionoecetes opilio
CTCTCTCTCTCTCTCTCTCTCTCTCTCTCTCTCTCTCGCTCGCTCTCGCTCTCGCTCGCTCTCGCTCTCGCTCTCGCTCTCGCTCTCTCTCTCTCTCTCTCTCTCTCTCTCTCTCTCTCTCTCTCCTCTCTCTCTCTCTCTCTCGCTCGCTCTCGCTCGCTCGCTCCAGCTCTCTCTCTCTCTCTTCTCTCTCTCTTCCTCTCTCCTCTCTCTCTCTCCCTCTCTCTTCTCTCTCTCTCTCTCTCCTCTTCTCTCTCTCTCCTCTCCTCCTATTTCTCCTCTCTCTTTCTCTCTCTCTCTCTCTCTCCTCTCTCTCTCTCTCTCCTCTCTCTCTCTCTCTCTCTCTCTTCTCTCTCTCTCTTCTCTCTCTCTCTCTCTCTCTCTCTTCTCTCTCTCTCTCTCTCTCTCTCTCTCTCTCTCTCTCCTCCCCACCACCAACAATTACATTTCCTTCATCCACTAACAACCACTAACAACCACTAACAACCACTACCCATTCATCTCTTCAGTCCACTTCATCTCCCATTATCTATCATTATCTCTCTTCCACTATCTCCTCTTCCGTCCTCCTCATTCCACCATAACTACTACCCATTCATCTCCTCAGTCCACTTCATCTCCCATTCCTACTCTTCCACTATCTCCACTATCTCCACTATCTCCACTTTCACCCTCCCCATCTCTCAAGCAACTACCACCTACGTCTTGGGTGTAAGGTAGTGGTAATGGTAGTCGTAATGTAGTGGTAATGGTAGTTGTAGTGTAGTGGTAATGGTAGTTGTAATGTAGTGGTAATGGTAGTTGTAATGGTAGTTGTAATGTAGTGATAATGGTAGTTGTAATGTAGTGGTAATGGTAGTGGTAATGTAGTGGTAATGGTAGTTGTAACTTGTAATGTAGTGGTAATGGTAGTTGTAATGTAGTGGTAATGGTAGTTGTAATGTTAGTTGTAATGTAGTGGTAATGTAGTGGTAATGTAGTGGTAATGGTAGTTGTAATGTAGTGGTAATGGTAGTTGTAATGTAGTGGTAATGGTAGTTGTAATGTAGTGGTAATGGTAGTTGTAATGTAGTGGTAATGGTAGTTGTAATGTAGTGGTAATGGTAGCTGTAATGTAGTGGTAATGGTAGTTGTAATGTAGTTGTAATGTAGTGGTAATGGTAGTGGTAATGTAGTGGTAATGGTAGTGGTAATGGTAGTGGTAATGTAGTGGTAATGGTAGTGGTAATGTAGTGGTATGGTAGTTGTAATGTGTGGTAATGGTAGTTGTAATGTAGTAGTAATGGTAGTTGTAATGTAGTAGTAATGGTAGTTGTAGTGTAGTGGTAATGGTAGTTGTAATGTAGTGGTAATGGTAGTTGTAATGTAGTGGTAATGGTAGTTGTAATGTAGTGGTAATGGTAGTTGTAATGTAGTGGTAATGGTAGTTGTAATGTAGTGGTAATGGTAGTTGTAATGTAGTGGTAATGGTAGTTGTAGTGTAGTGATAATGGTAGTTGTAGTGTAGTGGTAATGGTAGTTGTAATGGTAGTGGTAATGGTAGTTGTAATGGTAGTGGTAATGGTAGTTGTAATGGTAGTGGTAATGGTAGTTGTAATGGTAGTGGTAATGGTAGTTGTAATGGTAGTGGTAATGGTAGTTGTAATGGTAGTGGTAATGGTAGTTGTAGTGTAGTGGTAATGGTAGTTGTAATGTAGTGGTAAGGTATTGTAATGTAGTGTAATGGTAGTTGGTAATGGTAGTTGTAATGTAGTGTAATGGTAGTGGTATGTAGTGGTAATGGTAGTTGTAATGTAGTGGTAATGGTAGTTGTAATGTATGGTAATGGTAGTTGTAATGTAGTGGTAATGGTAGTGTAATGTAGTGGTAATGGTTTGTAATGTAGTGGTAATGGTAGTGGTAATGTAGTGGTAATGGTAGTCGTAATGTAGTGATAATGGTAGTTGTAATGTAGTGGTAATGATAGTTGTAACTTGTAATGTAGTGGTAATGGTAGTCTGATGGATACTTAGTGGTTTGTGGTTGCATGATGAGGAGGAAAGGAAGGGAAGAGAGAGAGAGAGAGAGAGAGAGAGAGAGAGAGAGAGAGGAGAGGAGACGAGAGAGGAGAGAGAGGAGGAGCGAGAGAGAGAGAGAGAGGAGAGAGAGAGGAGAGATGAGAGAGAGAGAGGGGAGAAAGGAAGAGTAAGAGAGAGGAGAAGAGAGAGAGAGGGAAGGAAGGAAAGGAAGATAGAGAGAGGGAAAAAGGAAGGAAAGGAAAGAGAAGAAGAAGGAAAGAAGGAAAGGAAATAGAGAAGAGAGAAGGAAGGAAGGAAAGGAAGAATAGGAAAAGAGGAAAGAAGGAAGGAAAGGAAGAATAAGAAAGAGGGAAAGAAGGAAGGAAAGGAAGAATAAGAAAGAGAAAGAAGGAAGGAAAGGAAAGGAAGTAATAGAAAGAGAAAGAAAGGAAGGAAGTGTAAGAAAGAGAGAAGGCAAGGAAGAATAAGAAAGAGAGAAGGAAGAAAAGGAAAGGAAGAATAAGAAAGAGAAAGAAGGAAGAATGAGAAAGAGAAAGAGGGAAGGAAAGAAGGAAGGAAAGGAAGAATAAGATAGAAAAAAGGAAAGGGAAGGAAGAATAAAAAAGAGAGAAAGAAGGAAAGATAAGGAAGCGTAAGAGAGAAGGAAGGAAAACTAAGACAGGAAGGAGTTTTAAGAGAAGGGTATCAAAGTTGCAAGTTTTTATCCCCCCTCCTTCCTCTCCTCCTCCTCCTCCCCTCCTCCTCCTCCTCCTCCTCCTCCTCCTCCTCCTGCTTGCCATCGTTAGTGGTAAGCAAACAGACATACAAGCAAGAAATAAAAAGGAGACACTTGTGGTAAATATTCACAGGTGATGTGGACCCAATTATTTCATATTCCTTTCAATGCCACTTCTCTCTCTCTCTCTCTTCTCTCTCTCTCCTCTCTCTCTCTCTTCTCTCTCTCTCTCTCTCTCTCTCTCCTCTCTCTCTCTCTCTCTTCTTCTCTTTCTCTCTCTCTCTCTCTCTCTCTCTCTCTCTCTCTCTCTCTCTCTCTCTCTCTCTCTCTCTCTCTCCCCTCTAGTCTACATTAATCTAGTCTCTATTTCTACTGCCCATTAATATAGTCTCTTTATCCTCCTCTCTCTCTCTCTCTCTCTCTTCTCTCTCTCTCTCTCTCTCTCTCTCTCTCTCTCTCTCTCTCTCTCTCTTCTCTCTCTCTCTCTCTCTCTCCCCTCTCTCTCTCTCTCTCTCTCCTCTCTCTCTCTCTCTTTTCTCTCTCTCTCTCGTTCTTACATTCTCAGGACATTTTTTACTCCACCTCTCTTCCAGCTTCCTCCTCCCTCCTCCTACCTCCTCCTCCTCCTCCTCCTCCTCCTCCTCCTCCTCCTCCTCCTTCTCTCCTCCTCCATTTTCTTTACCATCTTAGGTCCTCACACCCACTCCCTCACGCCCACCTTATGCCGCCCACGTCCTCCCCCAACCTTTTGTATGTATGTATGTATGTCTGTTTCTCTGTCTGTATGTCTGTCTCTCTGCCTTGCCTGCCTGTCTGTCTGTCTTCCGTATTTTTGCCTCTGTCATACTCTTCTTCTGTCTGTTTGTCTGTCTGTATGTTTGTCTGCCTGCCTGCCTGTCTGTCTGTCTTCCGTATTTTTGCCTCAGTCATACTCTTCTTCTGTCTGTTTGTCTGTCTGTCTGCCTGCCTGCCTGTCTGTCTGTCTTCCGTATTTTTGCCTCAGTCATACTCTTCTTCTGTCTGTTTGTCTGTCTGTCTGTCTGTCTGCCTGTCTGTCTGTTTCCGTATTTTTGCCTTTTATACCCTTCCTCTGTCTGTTTGTCTGTGTTTTTTATTTATTTTTTATGCCTGTGTCTGTTTATCTATCTGTTATTCTGTTTATACGTTTTTCTTTCCGTTTCTTTCCGCTTTCCGCCTCTCTTCAACTCTTATAGAAATTCGATACATTTTCCCCGCTATTTGCCGACAGTTTTCATTTCTCGTTGTTTGTTTTTGTGTGTGTTTTTCTCTTTTATTTGGGGGAATAATGCGTACCAATGTTTCCTTGCCTTGCCTCTTTTTACTTTCTTTTTTCCTCTATGCATTTTTCTGCGTCTCTTTTATTCAATGATAATACCTTGATTTTTATTTACATTTTGCACTACATTTTTATCTTTTTCTCAAAATGTTTCTTACTTCCTGCAATTACGTAATATCTACTCTGTACTCTATAACCTCTCTCTCTCTCTCTCTCTCTCTCTCTCTCTCTCTCTCTCTCTCTCTCTCTCTCTCTCTTCGCTTTTATTCTCCACTAGCCGCAAAGCCGCCCTCCGGGCGGACTTTTTGGCTAGCTCCTGCGGAGGGCTATTGGTGGGCCTTCGGCCCACCACCTGTGTTTGGTGGACCTTCGGCCCACCAAACACAGACTCTCCAGATAGCCCCTTCTAACTTTCCTGAAATCATGGATGTAGAAATGTATGTATTAACGCCAACCCATTCACATCACCCCACCATTCACTACCCATACCATCACCCCACCTTCATCCCCATTACCCATCACCCCCCACCCATTCACTCACCCATTACCCATCACCACACACCCATTCACTCACCCATTACTCATCACTACACACCCATTCACTCACCCATTACCCATCACCCCCAACCCATTCACTCACCCATTACCCATCACCCCCCACCCATTCACTCACCCATTACCTATCACCACACACCCATTCACTCACCCATTACTCATCACTACACACCCATTCACTCACCCATTACCCATCACCCATCACCCCCCACCCATTCACTCACCCATCACCCCACACCCATTACCCATCACCCCACCCATTCACTCACCCATTACCCATCACCCTACATCAAGGTTTCCTCAATTCTCGCAACCCACTCTTTTTCACAATTCTCGCTAATAGGCTACTAAAAATAAAAATAAAATAAAAGTGATCGGATCATCCCATAAGTAGGCTTAAAATGTTCCCCTGGTCGACCCGGTTCCAAAACTGTGCCATATGATGGGATTCCGCCACGGGGGGCGGAACCTATCCCGGACACACAGACAGACACACACACTTTCGCTTATATTATTATAGATACGTCTCTCTCCTATATTTTTCCTCCCATGCATTATCTCTCTCTCTCTCTCTCTCTCTCTCTCTCTCTCTCTCTCTCTCTCTCTCTCTCTCTCTCTCTCTCTCTCATTGAACCGAGGTCACTGGACGGGGTTTTGTGGCTTTTTTTTGGGGGGGTGGGGGGGGCAGGAGGGGGATGTTGGGGAAGGGGGGGAGGGGAGATGATGGGAAGGGGGGGGAGATGCGACAAATGATGAGGAAGAAGATGGAGAGGTACTGCGTGGCCTAGTTGAGTGGGGTGAGAGGGAAGGGAGAGGGAGAGATGAGTGGGGGCAGGGAGAGGAGGTAAAGTAGGGGGGGAGGGGTTAATGGAAGGGGGGTGAGGGGGTAAGGCAGGCGGATGTGTCGGTATTGCGTGACGTCATAAGGCGTGGCTCCTCTCTCTCTCTCTCTCTCTCTCTCTTCTCTCTCTCTCTCTCTCTCTCTCTCTCTCTCTCTCTCTCCTCTCTCTCTCTCTCTCTCTCTTCTCTCTCTCTCTCTCCTCTCTCTCTCTCTTTTCTCTCTCCTCTCTCTCTCTCTCTCTCTCTCGTTAATGTATAAAGTCGTGCAGTGATTTCTTTTCCTTTTCTTTCTTCATCATCAGCATCATTTTTTTTCTTTTAAATATTTTCTTCTTCTTTTTCCATTATATTTATATTATATATAGTTATTACTCTCATAATTACTAACTACTACTACTACTACTACTACTACTACTACTACTACTACTACTACTACTACTACTATACCTAGCTTTCAAAAATGCAAAATTGTATTATCTAACTCAAGCAACTATAATTTCTACGAAGAATTTCTGAAAACGGTTAATTTTGAACATTTTGTAGCTCTTGTAAAATATGTTAAAATGTACAGGTAAGGGAAGATAGGGTAAGGGACGGGACGGGACGGGACGGGACGGGACGGGACGGGACGGGACGGGAAGGGAAGGGAAGGGAAGGGAAGGGTCAGGTCAGGTCAGGTCAGGTCAGGTCAGGTCAGGTCGGGTAGGGTTAGGTAGGGTAAGGTAGGATAGGGTAGCGTAGGGTAAGGTAAGGTAAGGTAAGGTAGGATAGAGTAGCGTAGGGTAAGGTAAGGTAAGGTAAGGTAGGGCGGGGCAAGGTAGGGTAAGGCAGGGCGGGGCAAGATAGGGTGGGGCGGGGTGAGGTCCCTTAGGAGTGTCATATTCACACCTCGTCTCACTTCCATGAAAACTGAGTCACTCTGTTTACTTTCCTCTTTTTTATCATTTCCTCTACATTTCTCTCATTTCATTCCTTTGTAACACTGTTTTTTTTTTTCTTTAATATCAGTGTATATTGTTTGACCCATATCAGCTCTTTTTTCTAACCGACACACATACACACATACACACATACACACATACACACGCAAAAAAAATCATAATAATGTTACTCGAGCCATATCATGTTTTTTTTTTTTAGCCTTTTGCTTCTTTTTTCTAACTGAGATTCGTACACACACAAAAAAAAATGTTACTCGAGCCATATTAGTTTTTTTTTTTTTGGTCTGTTTTCTAACTTGAGATTCGTACACACACAAAAAAAAAATGTTACTCGAGCCATATTAGTTTTTTTTTTTTTGGGTCTGTTTTCTAACTTGAGATTCGTACATACACAAAAAATGTTACTAGAGCCATATTAGTTTTTTTCTTTTCTTTTTCTTGTTTTCTAACTTGAGATTCGTACACACAAAAAAAATGTTACTCCAGCCATATTAGTTTTATTTTTTTATCCTTTTGCTTCTTTTTTCTAACTGAGGTTCGTAGGGGCTACACACACAAAAAAAAAAATGTTACTCGAGCCATATTAGTTTTTTTTTTTTTTTTTTTTTGTCTGTTTTCTAACTTGAGATTCGTACACCACACAAAAAAATGTTACTAGAGCCATATCCGGTATTTTTTAAAGCTTCTTTTTCTTTCTAACTAATCGTACACACACAAAAAAAGTTACTCGAGCCATATTAGGATTTTTTTTTTGTAACTGACACAAACACACACACAAAAACAATGTTACTAAAGCCATACAAGATTTTTTTCTTTTTGTTTCTTTTCAACTTACTGACACACACACGTACACACAAAAAAAAATGTTACTCGACCCATATCAGTTTCCTTTTAACTCTTTCCTTCTTTTTAACTTACCTGACACACATACAAACAACAAAAGAGAATGTTACAAGAGCCATATCAAGTTTTTTTTAGCATCTTTGTAGATTTTTAACTTACCTGACACACATTCACACAAAAAAATAATGTCACTCGAGCCAAATCAGTTTCATTTTATATATTTTTTTATTTTTAACTTAACTGACACACACAACACACACACACACACACACATACACCTACTCTACCCACCCACCCACCACCCACCCACCCACCCACCCACCCACCCACCCACCCCCACCCACCCACCCACCCACCCACCCACCCACCCACCCACCCACCCACCACCCACCCACCCACCACCCACCCACACCACACACACCCACCCACCCACACACACACACACACACACACACACACACACACACACACACACACACACACACACACACACACACACACACACACACACACACACACACATAAATAACACTGTTACTTTATGTATGTACTCGCCTACGTGCATATTGGAAAGTGTTTTTAGCATTTTAGCGAGGCTGAAAGTAATTAAATTGCCTCTCCTCCGAAATACAGAAAAAAAATTGTTGTTTGCGCGAAATGTTAAAAGAAAAGAATTATTTTCTGTACCAACGGGTTTTAGTGTATTAATTGTCTGCATTCTTTTCACTGTATGGATCGACTGCTATTTTTTTTTTAGTGAGTGTGTCTGTGTGTGTGTGTGTGTGTGTGTGGGGTGTGTGTGTGTGTGTGTGTGTGTGTGTGTGTTCTTTTCACTGTATGGATGTATCGAGTTTTTTTTTTTTGGTGTTGTGTGTGTGTGTGTGTGTGTGTGTGTGTGTGTGTGTGTGTGTGTGTGTGCGTTCTTTTCAATGTATGGATGTATCGACAGTTGTTGTTTTTGGTGTGTGTGTGTGTGTGTATGTATGTATGTATGTGTGTTTGCGTGTGTGTGTGTGTGTGTGTGTGTGTGTGTGTGTTTGTGTGTGTGTATGTGTGTTTTGTGTGGTGTGTGTTTGTGTGTGGTGTGTGTGTGTGTGTGTGTGTGTGTGTGTGTGTGTGTGTGTGTGTTGTGTTTGCTTTTGTGGTGTGTATGTGTTGTGTGTGTGTGTGTGTGTGTGTGTGTGTGTGTGTGTGTGTGTGTGTGTGTGTGTGTGTGTGTGTGTGTGTGTGTGTGTTGCGTCTTTTCAATGTATGGATGTATCGACAGTTGTTGTTTTTGGTGTGTGTGTGTGTGTGTATGTAGTATGTTGTGTTTGCGTGTGTGTGTGTGTGTGTGTGTGTGTGTGTGTGTGTTGCGTTTGTTGTGTGTATGTGTGTTTTTGTGTGTGTGTGTGTGTTGTGTGTGTGTGTGTGTGTGTTTGTGTGTGTGTGTGTGTGTGTTTGCGTTTGTGTGTGTGTATGTGTGTTGTGTATGTATGTATGTGTGTTTGCGTGTGTGTGTGTGTGTGTGTGTGTATGTGTGTGTTTGCGTTTGTGTGTGTGTGTATGTGTGTATGTGTGTTTGTGTGTGGTGTGTGTGTGTGTGTGTGTGTGTGTGTGTGTTGTGTTTAATTAAAGGTGTTGTGAGGAAGGTAACAATGCTATTCACCTGTTGTAAGTCATCTAATACCTTTCTTCTTTCATTCTTCTTTCTTTCTTCTTTCTTTTTTCTTTCTTCTTTCATTCTTCTTTCTTTCTTCTTTCTTTCTACTTCTCTAATCCTTCTTTTCTTCTTTTACTTTTCTCCTATTTCATCTTTTTTCTTTGACTACTTTCCTTCTTTTTTTCTTCTTTTACTTCTTCTTTTTCTTCTATTTCTACTTTTCTCCCTTTTCTTCTTTCTTCTTTGACTTCTCTTCAACTTTTTCTTCTTTCTTTTACATTTCTCCTATTTCTTCTTTTACTTCATATCCTATTTCTTCATTCCTTTACTTTTTCCCTATTTCTTCATTCTCCTTTTTCTTCTTTCTTCTTTAATTAACTTATCTTCTTTTTTTCATTCCTTTAATTTTCTCCTTTCTATTCTTTCTTTTACTTCCCTCCTTTTTTCTTCTTTCTTCTTTTACTTTCCTTCTCCTTTTTTCTTCTTTCTTTTACTTTCCTTCTCCTTTTTTCTTCTTTCTTTTACTTCTCAACTCCTTTTCTTCTTTCTTCTTTTACTTTCCTCCTATTCTTTCTTCTTTAACTATTTCCCCTATTCCTTCTTTTACCTTTCTTCTTTCTTTTACTTCTCTCTTATTCCTTCTTTCTTCTTTGACTTCTCTTCTCCTTTTCTTCTTTCATCTACTTTTCTTCTCCTTCATTCCTTTACTTTGGTCCAATTTCTTCTGCCTTTCTTCTCTTTCTATTTCTGTAATCGTCAAGGCACTCACCTGTAATTGCTCTGGCTAATTACAGGTGTGACTTAACTGCCTTTACCAACACCTGTACTTTCAATATGGCCGCGTGCAGGTGTGTGTGTGTGTCAGGTGTGTGTGTGTGTGTGTGACAGGTGTGTGTGTGTGTGGGCGGCATTCACAGGTACATTGATTACCCAAGACTCACCTGTGCCTGGAGGGAAGGGAGGGCTTATTTACGTGTATTAGCCAAGTGTTCTCTTTGTAGGATGCCTTTAAAGTTATTGCTACTGATATATTTCGTCATTTCTGTATGATAATTTGCTTTTGTGTTGTGGTTTGTGTTATTGGTATGTATGTAGGTGTTATTCTAGGTGTGTGTGTACGTGTGTGTGTGTGTGTGTGTGTGTGTGTGGTGTGTGTGAGAGAGAGAGAGAGAGAGAGAGAGAGAGAGAGAGAGAGAGAGAGAGAGAGAGAGAGAGAGAGAGAGAGAGAGAGAAGAGAGAGAGAGTTCGGTGAGGATGAAAAAAGGAAAAAAAAGAAAGGTATTGCAAGATAAAGGCGTGACGAAGGTTGGAAGAAGGAGGGAGGGAAGAAGGAGGGAGGGAAGGAAGAGGGAGGAGGGAGAGGGAGGGAGAGGAGAGAAGGAGAGATGGAAGACAAAGAGGCGTTTGATGTGCTTTAAAATGTGTAAGTTTTTGCAAATAGTCGTGAGTGTGTGTGTGTGTGTGTGTGTGGGTGTGGGTGTGGGTGTGTGTTGTGGGTGTGTGTGTGTGTCGATATCTCACACACACACACACACACGACTATTTGCAAAACTTGCACACACACCACACACACACACACACACACACACACACACACACACACACACTCATGCACATGCTATCTAGTTAGAGTTAATTTTTTAATGATGTCTATGATAGTAGTTGAAGTGGTGGTGATGATGATTTTGGTAGTGATGATGGTGGCGGTGGTGGTGAAAGTGGGAGTAGTAATGGTGATGATGGTGAGGATGGTTTTATTTCACCATGAAATTTATCATGATTATGAAATTTGTAGTGAAAAAAGCATCGGTTTTATGGCTGTATAATTATTATTTTTCATTATTTCATTATTTCATTATTTTTAAGTATCATTATTGACTCATATTTTTTGTCATCATTTTATCATCACCATTATTATATGAGATGATAATTGTTCTCTTAATATGCACAATATGCCAGGTCTTGTTATAGTAGTAGCAATATTGGTAGTATTAATAGTAGTAGTAGTAGTATTGGTATTGGTAGTTGTATTATAATAGTAGTGGTGATGGATGTGGTGGTGGTGATGGTAGTGATGATGATAGAAGTTAACTTGGTGGTGAAAGTTATGGTGGTGGTGATGGTAGCAGTGGGAGTGGGTGGTGGTGGTGGTGGTGGTGGTGGTGGTGGTGGTGGTGGTGGTGGTGGTGGAAGTGTAGGAAAAAACAGTATTTGCCGAGATCACACCGAGGAACTCCTTGTCATTCTCTCAGGTCACGTAGACACACACACACACACACACACACACACACACACACACACACACACACACACACACACACACACACACACACACACACACACACACACACACACACACACACACACACACACTTACACACACACACACACACACACACCACACACACACACACACACACACACACAAAGTAATTTCCGAGTTGTCCAAAGAGTTTGTTTTACAGTGTGCTGAAAAAAAAAGTCGGGCATCTTCAAGTTGATATCAGCGTGTGTGTGTGTGTGTGTGTGTGTGTGTGTGTGTGTGTGTGTGTGTGTGTGTGTGTGTGTGTGTGTGTGTGTGTGTGTGTGTGTGTGTGTGTGTGTGTGTGTGTGTGTGTGTCAGAAGCCTTCATCACCACCGTTTTGTCATCACCAATGTAAAGAGATTGATGCATAGAGATTACCAAAATTATCTCCACCACCACCAAACCACCACTACCATTACCATTACCACCACCACCCCACCACCACCACCACCACCACCCACCACCACCACTACCATTACCATTACCACCAACCACCAACCACCACCCCAAACCACCACCACCACCACCATTACCACCACCACCACACCACCACCACCATTACCACCCACCACCACCACCACCACCACCACCACCACCACCACCCACCACCACCTACCACCACTACCACCACCACCACTACCACCCAACCAACTACCATTACCACCACCACCACCACCACCACCAAACCACCACCACCATTACCACCACCACCACCACCACCACCACCAACCAGCGGACTTCCCTCCTTTGTAGTATTTCCGGACAAGATCGGGTAAGGGCTTGGGCTTACAAAAGGCTGGGCCGGAAAAGAGAGAGAGAGAGAGAGAGAGAGAGAGAGAGAGAGAGAGAGAGAGAGAGAGAGAGAGAGAGAGAGAGAGAGAGAGAGAGGAGGGGGGGGGGGCATGGGCGGGAAGAATGGTTGTAATCTCACAAGACAGGAAACATTGTGAGTCTTAATTCCGTGTTGGGAAAGAGATGGCGGGAGTGATCCATTGCCCGTGTGTGTGTGTGTGTGTGTACGTGTGTGTGTGTGTGTACGTGTGTGTGTGTGTGTGTGTACGTGTGTGTGTGTGTGTGTACGTGTGTGTGTGTGTGTGTGTACGTGTGTGTGCGGCAGGCGGAGCAGAGCAATCAGGGGAGCGTGGTGACAGTGCCGTTATCAGTGGCACTGGGGGGCGGGGGGCGGGGGGGTGAGGAGGAAGAGGTGTATTGGTTCGTCACGGTGTGGTTCCGCGGTGCCGCGCTGGGGGAGGAGCCTTAGACCGGGCCTGGGGGGGAGGGGGGTCAAGGTGAGGGTCGACGGGTGGGGGGGTTGTGCCGAGTATGGGGAGACACGGTATGGGTCGTTATGGTGGGTTGGGGCTGGGGCAAGGGCCACAGACCCTGGGGTGGGGGTTGGGGGTTGAGGTGGTGCGCGGAGGGCGTGCGCGAGGCTCTGCGCGCCGCCTGGCACCGCGGGGCCGCAGTCTACGTGTGGCGGTGGTGGGTGAGGTAGTGGCGGTGTGAGAGGCGGTGTGTGTGATGGTGAGCTCCGCGACGCTGAGTGAGTGAGTGAGTGAGCGTCATGTTGACCGCCCTTCAGGGGGGGCTGTACACCGCCCCCTCACGTCCTTTGCCGCCCATGGTGGCCTCCTTAGTAGGGGCGGCGGCCCCTGTGCCCCGCCCACGCCCGCACCAGCGACAGTTCTGCGACGCGTGCAACACTGCCTGCGTCTTTATGAACAGTCGCCGCCGCAAGTTTCAGGCGCGTTACGAAGGCTATGTTCTGCTCAAGCGGGTCTCTGCGGCTGCCTGGCGGCCCAGCCTGCCCTATATCATGATGGGCGGACTCACGCCCGCCTACGCCCGCCGCCATTCCTCGAGCGGTGTGTTGGACGAGGAGTCTGACCCCTGCCCCGTGCCGCCGCTCCCTCAGCCTGGCGAGGAGCGCGCCTCGCCCCCCGCCGTGTACGGCAGGTCCTTGTCCCAGGGGGAGTGGCGCTCCCTGGCCGATGGCGAGGCCTCGCCGCCCTGGGACAAGGTGGTCAATTTGGAGGAAAACGGGCCCCTGACGCCCTCCACACCCCCCACGCCGCCCGCCCAGTCGCCCGCCGAGCCCTCAGGCCGCAAGTCCCGCCGCCACTCCGCCATGATGGAGCGGCTGGCCGGGGGGCACCAGCGGCTGTGCAGGAAGAAGTCCCGCTCGCAGGACAACCTGGGCTCGGCGACCGCCGGCCACACGCGCCTCAACAACACCATCATCCCGCCCCCCGCTGCCCTCACCTCAGCCCTCTCACGCTCCGAGGGCAGCATCCATAACGTGCACGGCGTCCTGTCCGCCGTGCCCGTGTGCCTGGACGATGGCATGGGCGCGGGCGGTCTGCGGGCGGAGGTGGGCGAACTGGCGCGTCTGCCCAAGCGGCTGCTGCACCGCGTCACGGGGGAGGTGGGCCAGCTGGTGTTCGACCTGGAGGGGTGGCGCGAGGAGTACATCGTGCTCACCCACACCGGCCTCGCCGCTAGATCGGTAAGTCCTCCGCTGCTGCTGCTGCTGCTGCTGCTTCACGCCGCCGCATCATTACCGCCACCAGCGCATCAGCCTGCGAGGAAATGCGCATTTTATCACCTGCTCACCCTTATCGATCTGCCGAATGCACAGCCCGCCGCCGCGCCCCGAGAACACGGGATCTCCTGCCCTGCCCTGACCTGACCTGACCTGACCTGCCTATTAGTTAGTGGCCTGCGGGAGGGAACAGAGGGGGAGGGGGAGGCACAGGCCAGCACCAGCAGGCAGGGCGGTGGTGGTGGTGCCCCGTAGTGCATTTATGAGAGAGAGAGAGAGAGAGAGAGAGAAGAACGAGAGAGAGAGAGAGACTCATCTCCACTACCGACCTTGAGTTTCCCCCCAACTATGCGACAGTATGAATGTTTGGCCAGAAAAGTCAACAAGCCTCTCTCTCTCTCTCTCTCTCTCTCTCTCTCTCTCTCTCTCTCTCTCTCTCTCTCTCTGACGACGAGACGTGGCATGTCATTGCGATCATTCTATCTGTGCACTGCGGGGCACAACCGGGGCGGGGCGGGGCGGCGGTGGTGGTGGTGGTGGTAATCGCGCTTATAATCGCTGCTCAACTTAGAGAAAAAACGAAGGGAGAAAAAAGGAAAGAAACAACACACGATTCACTTACTTTAAATTCTTGATGTTGTGATGCGTGTTACTTTTTTTTTAAATTTCTTTAATGTCTATTTTTAATCCATCAGATCTGGATGTTAAATGTTCCCTTGTTAAATTCAATAATAGTACTTTTTTAATCTGATTTTATTGATCGGTGTTGCTTTTTTGTAACTCTTTTTAACCTATTCGTTTTTTTTATCTATTTAATTCATTTGTCATTTGGTGTTTATAGACTATTTTTGTCTACGTTACCTTGGTATGTGATTATTATTGTTGTTGTTTTTAGAGTTGTAGTTGTCGTTGTGTTGTTGTTATAGTTGTCGTTGCTGTAGTTGTTGTTGTTGTTGTTATAGTTGTTGTTGTTGTAGTTGTTGTTACAGACGTTAAGGTTCTCCAGTCATCCCGGACCTCTCTCTCCCCTCCTTTTGCTTTGCTTTTTGTCAGCAGGGAAGGAGGAGGAGGAAGAAGAGGAGGAGGAGGAGTAGGCGGTTAGAGGGGAAAGGATGTTAGAAAAGGCGTAGTACAATAATTATCATGACGTTATTTTTGTAGTATAATGATAGTAGTAGTAGTAGTAGTAGTAGTAATAGTAGTAGTAGTGGTGGTGGTGGTAGTAGTCGTAGTCGTAGTAGTAGTAGTAGTAGTAGTAGTAGTAGTGGTGGTAGTAGTAGTCGTAGTTGTAGTAGTCGTAC
>JACEEZ010010896.1:32500-40000 GCA_016584305.1 Chionoecetes opilio
TTGGTCCAAATCTATTCGTAACTTTTCGAGAAATCCTGTACACTAACAAACAAACAAACAGATCGGGGTGAAAACATAACCTCCCTCCAACTTCGTTGGCGGAGGTAATAACACACAGAGTAACAACACAGAGTAACAGACAAAGTAACAACAAAGTAACAACACAGTACGACACAGTAACACAATGAGTAACAACAGAGTAACAACAACACACACAGTAGCACACAGAGGGCGCCACTGCTGCCTCCGTCGTACCCAAAAACCCTCTTATGAGTATTGAACGTCTAAACACTTAGAAAGAGAGAGAGAGAGAGAGAGATTTAGCTTTTCCAATTTGACGTAACTTTCAGTGAGATATGTGTGTGTGTGTGTGTGTGTGTGTGTGTGTGTGTGTGTGTGTGTGTGTGTTTGTTATCCGTCCCTGACCAACCCCAACCCAGCTGTTAAATTATGGGGGTAGGGAGGGGAAGTTGGGGATGAGGGGGAAGGTGACGCAGTTTATTACCCCCCTCCCTTTCCCCCTCCTCCCCCTCCCCTTCCCCTCCCCTTCCCCTCCCTTCCCCGTCCCTTCCCTTTCCCCCCCTCCCCCCCTCGTCACTATCACCTAACACTAAAACCTTCTCCCTTTCATTAATCCCCCTACTCCACACGCACACACACACACACACCACACACACACCCACACCCCACACACACACACAACACCACAAACCACCTTACATCTTCGTTTCCCCACCTTTTAGGGAATCTAACTGCCCTTCCTCCCTCCCTTCCTTCCTTCCTTCCTTCCTTCCTTTCCTTCCCTCCCCTCCTTCCTTCCCTTCCTCCTCCTTCCTCCCTTCCTTCCTCCTTCCTCATTTCCTCCCCAAATCCTCCCTCCTTTCCTTATTCCTTCTCCTTTCCTCCCTTCCACTTATAATTTCCTGTTTGTACTCCTGTTCTTATAATTTCTTTCTCCCTATCTCCCTATTTACCTCTCCTTTTCCTACTCCTCTTTCTCCTCCTTTCTCCTTTCCTCCCTTCCTACCTGTTCTTATAATTTCTTTCTCCCTATCTTCTTATTTACATCTCCTTTTCCTTCTATTTCTCCTACTTTCTCTTTTAATTTCTCTTTCGTTACCTTCATTTTCTATCTCCCTCTATTTACCTCTCCTTTTTCTTCTCCTCTTTCTCCTCTTCTTTTCCTTTCCATCTTACTTTCTTCCTTTCTTCCTCTTTTCTTCCTTCCTTTCTTTTTCCTTTATCACATCTTCTCTTTTTTTAGTGTCCTTTTTGCTACCTCTTCCTTCACTCCTACTTACCTTTCCCTCCTTCCTTCCTTCCCTCTCCTTCCCTCCCTCTTCTCTCTCCTTCCTTCTCTCTCTCTTCTTTCTTTTTTTTTTTGCATTTTCCTACCTCTTCCTTCACTCCTCCCTCCCCTCCCTCCTGCCCTCCCTCCTTCCCTCCTTCCCACCCTCCTTCCCTCCTTCCCTCCCTCTCTCCCTCCTTCCTTCCCTCCTTCCCCCCTTTCCCCTCCCCTCCTACCCTTCCTTCCCTCCTTCCCTCCCTCTCTCCCCTCTTCCTTCCCTCCTTCCCTCCCTCTCTCCCTCCTTCCTACCCCTTCCTTCCCTCCCTCTCCCCCTCCTTCCTACCCTCCTTCCCTCCCTCCCTCCCTCCTTCCCTCCCTCCCTCCTTCCTTCCCTCATCCCAGACCTTCCCTCCCTCTCTCCCTCCTTCCCTCCCACCATTCCGTGTTAATAGCATCGTTTCGCTCAGGTAATGGGGCGCGTTTCTCCCCCGTGTTAATTAACGACACCTGGGTATATGTCGGGGAGGTGTCGGGGTAGAGTCGGGGGGTGTCGAGAGGGTGTCGGGGGACCTGTCGGGGTGTGTTGGGCGGGAGTCGGGGTGCCTGTCGGGGTTGTCGGGAGGGAATTGGGGTGTTGGGGCCTGTCGGGGGGTGTCGGGTGTCCTGTCGGAGGGTATCGGGGGGTCTGTCGGGGGATGTCGGGGGTACAGGTAAACACACACCCTTAGCCCCCCCCCCCCCCCCTTAGACAACGAGGTCATGTTTGTTGTTTGTTTAGGTTGTTTGCTTTGTTTGTTGTTGTTGTTGTTGTTGTTGTTGTTGTTGTTGTTACTTCTCTTGTCTTTCTTACTTACCTACTTCTTCTTCTTTCGTTTTCTTCAATTTTTCTTCTTTTTTATTATTATTATTTTCTTTGGTATTGATTTTTGGGTTGCTATTTTTTTCTTCGTATTTTTTTTTTCTTCTTGTTTTCTTGCTTTTTTTTTTTTTTTTTTTTTTTTTTTTTTTTTTTTTTTGTCTTCCTTATTGTTTTGTTTTTNTCTCTCTCTCTCTCTCTCCTTCTCTTTTCACTGCTCTCTTCTCTCTCTCTCTCTCTCTCTCTTCTCTCTGCATCTTTTCTCTCTCCCTCTCTCTTTCCTCTGTCTCATCGTCTCTCTCTATCTCTGTCTGTCTCTCGTGAATAATGTTATAGGGACGTTGTTTTCTATGGACATTTTTCCCACAATTTTAACCAGTCTCTTGTGTGTGTGTATCGAAAAAAAAGGGTATGCAAGCGTCATCTAGCATAGGATTTGATGTTTTCACAAAATATTTCCTCATTTGTTAATGGTAGTTGCTAGAGGACGGTGTGATACGTATATGTATAAAAAGAGAAATACAAAATACCATGTAACATATTCAAAACAGTGAGGATAAAGAATATGAATAAATCCGAATGTATACGTAAATGTAGAGGACTATGATTTTTTTACGAATCAAGTTACTTTCTGAAAAAAAGTAGATTTTACGTTATTTGTTTCTGGTCATGATTATGTTTTTCTTTATTTTTTTGGATTGATTTGTGATTTTGGCATTATAAACTGGAACAATTGACCTTTAATGATAGCTTTGTCTTATATTTACATTTACAATAGTAGTAGTAGTAGTAGTAGTAGTAATAGTAGTAGTAGTAGTAGTAGTAGTAGTAGTAGTAGTAGTAGTAGTAGTAGTAGTAGTAGTAGTAGTAGTAGTAGTAGTAGTAGTAGTAGTAGTAGTAGTAGTAGTAGTAGTAAAAGTAGCAATAAAAGCAGTATAAATAGTAATAGGGTAATTAATATGTATATTCCTATAAAAAGCGTGCGATATAATGAAATTTTGGAGAAAGAAACACGAAAAGCTTTACATATGACTGTTGTATGTGCCTGTTGATGAGAGACAGACAAACAGACAACCATACATACAAAGACATATAAACAGACAGACATTCACAGACCTTGAGTGAGATAGATTAAGAGGGCAAACAGGCGGACAGACACAGACAGAGAGAGAGGCATTAGGGGGACAGACATACATGCAGACAGACAGACAGACAGAGACAGAGGCATTTAGAGCGGAGATCAACAACAGAGTGGCATCATCGAAGGCTCAACAACGATTCCGGTGAAGATATGCTGTTTTGTAGTAACACATTACCAAAAATCAATTACCTGCGCGGCGATAATGGCGGCAGGTAATGACGAGCTAATCGCGGTAGTGGCGGCGACTCTATTGGTGTCATATATCAGGCCAGTGTTTTATTTGATCCCCTGGTGCCGATAAATCCATGGCGCCTCCATCTCCTGGTGTGACTTGGAAGAAGAGAGAAGGAGGGAGAGAGAGGAGGACGGAGGGAGAAAGAGGAGGGTAGAAGGAGAGAGGGCACCTGGTACACCATTAATATCAGTGGATTTCGGTCTGTGCTGCAATATTGAGATGAGACACTATTGACTTATCTTTTTGTAATTTATCGTGTGGAATCCCTCTTCTCCCCTCCGCCTCCTCCTAAGCCATCACCTCCAGACACAATCTCAAGGGTTTCTCAAAATATTTTTCATCCACTTTGCTGGTTAGGTTTTTGCTTCTCTCCTTTTTTATTACTTTATGTTGGGCGTAGGAGCGCGGCGCCATAAGCGTTGTCGCGGGCGGCATCTTCATTATACGTTATCTTATCACTTCTATACATTATACTTGGGTGGAACGGTGCCCCCCTTCCCTGCCTATACCTTGATTCCGGCTAAGAAAAGGATCTGTGGTTGAAAGGTCTACGTTTCTATGATTATCGTGACTTTTTAACACCTACTCTTTTTTACTTTTTGATTCCTAATACCAGTTGAATTTACAGTATTTTATGGGTTCATGATATATTTTAACAATTATTTAGATTTATAAATATATTGAGTGTTTTGTTTGTTTAGTTTTTCTATATGTGTACAACATTTTTCAGATCAATAGTCTCAAATCTCTCTCTCTCTCTCTCTCTCTCTCTCTCTCTCTCTCTCTCTCTCTCTCTCTCTCTCTCTCTCTCTCTCCTCTCTCTCTCCTCTCTCTCTCTCTCTCTCTCTCTCTCTCTCTCTCTCTCTCTCTCTCTCTCCTCTCTCTCTCTCTCTCTCTCTCTCTCTCTCTCTCTCTCTCTTTTCTTCTCTCTCTCTCTCTCTCTCTCTCTTTTCTCTCTCTCTCTCTCTCCCCTCTCTCTCTCCTCTCTTTTCCTCTCTCTCTCTCTCTCTCTCTCTCTCTCTCTCTCTCTCTCTCTCTCTCTCTCTCTCTCTCTCTCTCTCTCTCCTCTCTCTCTCTCTCTCTCTCTCTCTCTCTCTTTTCTCTCTCTCTCTCTCTCTCTTTTCTCTGCTCCCCCTTTCTTTCTTTGATTTGTTTTCGTTCCTTTCACTTGAATTTAGCGTTTTCCACCTCGTTTAACCCAATACTGAATCCATCCTTCCACTCTTATCTCACCTGAAAATAACACATGTATAGTTGATACATTATCTCTGTCCGTGCAGGGGAAGCTGTATGTAAACATGCTGTCAATTAAAAGGATATTGATAGGAAAACTAAGACAAGGCACATGTGAGGAGATATTGAAGTGGATATTTCTTTCTGCTGTAAATATATATTAATCGTAGACTTACAAACATTAGCATTACGTGACATAATGTAACAAAGGTCAAATTATGTGTATTTGATTGATAATACGGCATAAATTAATAAGAAGTAGAAATCATGAAAAGACATAGCAATGCACCAATGTCCTTGTCTTTTGGCATCTACATTATGAAAATAGGACCTACAGACGCGGTTTACACGTGGTAGTTCCTGTCCCTAACAACCTCCTTCCACCTTTCATCCCCACCGATAATACCACTCCCCTTTAAAGCTCTATGACTCCGGCAGAAGCTGCTGTACACTGCTGTAATCAACATTCACCAGAAATCTGAAAAGGTTTCCGATTCTTTAATTACTTTTGCAGCTAGAATATTAACGTTTCAACATTAGCATTACGGACTAGGTAAAAAGGTAAGAACTTTTTTCTACCGGCATAATTAATAAAGCCTTAATCCATTAAAAACTTCTACAATCACCCATTCTCTGTTTTGGGAGATCTAGTGGTGTTTCCCTTGCAATGAGAACGAATCCGTTTTCTGTGATGACTTGGCGCAACCAAAGAACACGGGTAAATACTTGCCTATCGGATGCAGTATCTTAGCTACCACTCAGACATATTCTAATTTGGCAATACTACAAACATTACACTCCATATGTATGAGGAAACGACTTATTACGTTTGTAATACCTCACTCATTTAATATCTCATTTCGACTTCAAGTTATCCATATATATCCATATATAAAAGCTTACGGTCTTCATGGTATAGTTTAAGCTTTATTCTTAATACATGGCTGTCCTGCATATGTTTGTGTCGAGAGAGAGAGAGATAGAGAGAGAGAGAGAGAGAGAGAGAGAGAGAGAGAGAGAGAGAGAGAGAGAGAGAGAGAGAGAGAGAGAGAGAGAGAGAGAGAGAGAGAGAAGAGAGAGAGAGAGAGAGAGAGAGAGAGAGGGGAGAGAGAGAGAGAGAGTGAGAGAAGAGAGAGAGAGAGAGAAGGAAAACAGAGAAGGGGAAAGGGGAGAGAGAGATAAAGGAAAACTAGGGGGGGGGGCACGCAGTAGAGCGCATACCTCCGCCCGAATATTTCATCAAATATACGTATATATATATATGCACTCAGTATGAGCGCATACTTCCGGCCGAATATTTCACCAATTGGTTGCCATGGCAACAGTTGTCCATAGATTTCATCCAAAATTAAATCAGTTCTTCCTTATGCCAAATAGACTTGGTATACCGAGCCTTGGTCTAAATCTATTCGTAACTTTTCAAGAAATCCTGTACACTAACAGACAGACAGACAGACAGACAGACAGACAGACAGACAGATCCGGGTGAAAACATAACCCCTCCAACTTCGTTGGCGGAGGTAATGAGGTAGAAAAACTTATTCCCTGTTCAATGGAAATGCTTCCTGCTATTTTGGATTCAAATTTGATCTCCTGAGTAGTCCAAAAGGAAACATTCATTCAGTCACTCGAATTCACTTTATAATTATGACTCCTCAGCTGCAGGGAAATTCAGTGACGAGAGAGAGAAGAGAGAGAGAGAGAGAGGAGAGAGAGGAGAGAGAGAGAGAGAGAGAGAGAGAAGAGAGGAGAGAGAGAGAGAGAGAGCAGAGAGAGAGAGAGAGGAGAGAGAGAGATGAGAGAGAGAGAAGGAGAGAGAGGGGAGAGAGAGGAGAGAGAGAGGGGAGAGAAGTGAGAGGTGAGAGAGAACGAGAGAGAGAGAGAGAGAGAGAGAGGATGAGAGAGAGAGAGAGAGAGAGAGAGAGAGAGGGGAGAAGAGGAGAGAGAGAGAGAGAGGAGAGGAAGGAGAGAAGAGAGAGAGAGAGAGAGTATATATCGTCGTATATTTATGTTTACATGTAGGTGGAGAGTTTGTGGCTGGTGATGTGACAGTTTTCAGGTAAAATAAAAGAATATACATTACGCCCTGATGATACACTGATAATTGTGTCCCATGTTTATTTGAGAAAAGTATTGCAACGCGGCACAATAATTATGTACCTTCCTTATGTACGATATATTCCAAATAATATTAGTGGTGATTGCAGATTACATTGAAAGACATAAGGGAAGTTTTAATTCCTTAAAATTCTATTCGGGATTACGATTTCCTTGTAAACTTCTTTTCTTTACGACCTTCTTAGGAAGAGGAGGAGAATGCAAGCGTAGCACTGCTATATAACAAAAAAATACCATTTATTAAATCCACTAATGGCGTAACGCAACCATCTCGTTATGCCAAGGATATATAATTCTTTCCCCTCCTGATATTTTCCCTGCCCCCCCTTTACCAAGCCCTTACCCTTCCCTCGCTTCAGCCTGCTCCTTTGCTTCCATTCCCTGACCTTCTAACGGATCGAGACGAACAAGCGAACAGAAAAAGTTCCTGAAGGATTTTTTAACTGCGCACTTCCATCGGGTCTTCATTGAGGACGACTGTAAGGGGTTAAGAATGTGGGAATATATTGTTTTAGTCTTGGTTGCTTATTTTCTTTATATTCATCATCCTCCTCCTCTTCTGGCTCAGACTACAGCTCCTGATGTGCTTCCTCATCATGATAATCATTAGTCCTCTTCGTTGTCATTAA
>JACEEZ010010896.1:45000-49943 GCA_016584305.1 Chionoecetes opilio
AGAGAGAGAGAGAGAGAGAGAGAGAGAGAGAGAGAGAGAGAGAGAGAGAGAGAGAGAGAGAGAGAGGAGAGAGAGAGAGAGAGAGGAGAGAGAGAGAGAGAGAGAGAGAGAGAGAGAGAAAAAAAAAAAAAAAAAGAGCGACTCGCGCAACACAACTTTGGCCAGTAAATTGACACTCACATCAACCATAATTACAGTACCACAACCACCACCATTACCACCACAACAGCCACCACAGCCACCATTACCACCACTACCACCACAACCACCATTACTACCAGTTTTCCCCTATTACACGTAACACCTTCTTGCCTCCTATCATCACTTCACCCTTCAAACCCTATATTTATTAACTTATCCCTATCTCCACGACATAGATACATCCACAATAGTTTGTTTGTGTTTCTTTGTTTTAATTCACGTTCTAACTCACCACATAAGGATAACATAATGATAAAAAGATAAGCTGACACGCTCTTTCGCAATCATTATAATTTCTTAATCCGCAAATTATATTATTTATATCTTGCAGGAAAGGGAAACATATACATACATGAAAATTACAAATTATTGCAATTTTTTTTTGTGTGTGTGTACGTGGGGGGCAATCTTAATACTGAAGGAGAAATCATGTGTGTGTATGTATGTAGTATATGTGTGTTAATTGTTGCTTAATTATGTGTTTATCGGCAGAACTACTCTACTGATTATATTTACGGACGCTGAGTGAGAGAGAGAAAGAGGAAAGATTATATTATATATATATATATATATATATATATAAAATATAATATATATATAATATATATATCTAGAGAGAGAGAGAGAGAGAGAGAGAGAGAGAAGAGGAGAGATGAGAGAGAGAGAGAGAGAGAGAGAGAGAGAGAGAGAGAGAGAGAGAGAGAGAGAGAGAGAGAGAGAGAGAGAGAGAGAGAGAGAGAGAAGAGAGAGAGAGAGAGAGAGAGACGAGAGAGAGAGAGGAGAGAGAGGGAGGGAGAGAGAGAGAGAGAGAGAGAGAGAGAGAGAGAGAGAGAGAGAAGAGAGAGAAAGAGAGAGAGAGAGAGAGAGAGAGAGAGAGAGATAATTGATAATTGATAATTTTATTGGTCTCAATAAGTTACGTATGAATAGTTTACACAATATAAAATTACACTGAGAAGTATAAGCCGATGAGCAGGTGCTCTAATACGGGCCAATAATTAATATATAAGGATTTTGCTATCACATCATGAAAGGCATGCATAACTAAGAATTAGAACATAGAACATCACAAAAGCATTTATATGTTGAGAAAATATGACAAAAAACAAATAAACAAAAAAAAACAATAGTAAGATCTGAGTACAACAGGTTAAATGCAGTTAACAATACACAAACAAAAAAAACAAAAAAACAAAATCTGCATACATATTTCATCAGGTACTTATCTACGCAACTAAGTACTGTAACCTCACAATAGTATTCAAGCATCTTATACATTCGAATAATTGTTTAACAACTGTTGCTTAAGCTTTGATTTAAATAAATGCCTTGATGGAACAAGTTTTGTGGTGTCAGGCAGCTGGTTCCACTGTCTGGCTCCTCGAAACAGAATACTTTGTTGGGCATGCGATGTCCTGTACAGGGGAAGTCGGAGCTCCTGTGGTCTTCTCGTGTCAGTGTTATGAATTATAACTTGGAATCCTATGTCAATAGGATATGTGTTTATGGCATTATAAAGAAAAATACTACTTTGCAACATTACGATATCTGGCAACTTAAGAAGACTATGATCTCTAAAATACGGATTTGTGTGGTCATATCGATGGACAGTTAAATATTGCACGTATAAATTTTTCTACGAGAAGAGAGAGAGAGAGAGAGAGAGAGAGAGAGAGAGAGAGAGAGAGAGAGAGAGAGAGAGAGAGAGAGAGAGAGAGAGAGAGAGGAGAGAGAGAGAGAAGAGGAGAGAGAGAGAGAGAGAGGAGAGAGAGAAGAGAGAGAGAAAGAGGAGAGAGAGAGAGAGAGAGAGAAGAAAAAAAAGATATTGGCCTTAGATACAGTAAACGCATATCATTATCATTATTATCACTATCATCAATGTTGTTTTTGTCATAATATCATCTTTATTTTTATCCTTCATTCTGTACCTCTCACTGCACCCCCTTTTTTTCATCCCCATAATTTTTTTTTATCATTCTTCCTATCATGCCTTCTTTCATGTCTCCTTTCATTCCTCCTTCCATTACCTTAAACTTCCACTCGCCATTTCTAACCTCAATTAGATTTTTTTCTTCTCTATCGTTTATCACTCCATTGCCTCACTACCCTTCCTCCTCCTCATAATCTTTCTCCTCTTCCTCCTTCTCATTCTCTTTCTCCCCTTCCTCCTTATCTTTCTTCTCCGCCTCTTCCTCCTCTTCTTCCTGACACTCTCCTCCTCCCTTGCAGACACACTCCAGGCTGTGAAGGATCTGTCTTATGGAGCAACGGACGATACTAAGAATGGAGGCTGGAATGGCATGGTTGGGGAGCTAGTTAGGAAGGTAAGTAGTAGTAGTTGCAGTAGTAGTAGTAGTATAGTAATATTAGTAGTAAGGATGTATGTAATAATAATTATAATAATAATTATTATTCTATTTTATCTATTATCACCCAGAGGCATACATGAAAAAAACACATCAACATGACACACATACATGAGGGATTTAACTTAAGTACTAAAGCAAATGAAATATAATATATACATGTGGGCAATAGTGACATTGCTGCACATAGAAAGTATACATACTACATGTACACCTGAGCTACCCCACATTTTGTACAAACAGCAGGCCCAGCCACCTCTGTTGTATTGGTCCACATACATAGGCCGAGCTCTGTCTGACGGAGGTGATGATGGAGTTCGCAGAGAGCTTCACCCTACTCTTTAAGCTGAACGCGTAGTGTCGACGGACCACATGTAGATTGTTCACCACGTTCCAAGCGAAAGACAGGGACGAGCTGGACCACCTGGGCAGCCCCAGAAACCTCTTAATGATGTTATTGTGGCAGACCTTAAGTCGGTTCAGAGTGGCCACCTTGAACCGCTACCACAGCGAGTTGCAGTATATAGAGTAGTAGTGACTCCTGAATAACTCCATCTTCACCTCTTTAGGAAAATTTCCTTGGCTTGGTGGTCTACTTGTTGAATCGTTGATGTCATCATCATCAGTCATGTCGTGGGATATAACATTGCCTAAGCATGCGAATCTATCCACAAAAGTGAGGGCAGACCTACTGAGTCATGCTGTTTTGAGGAATTCACCTGAATGCGTGCCGGTGATACTACAATGCGCTCTGTCTTAGTGGTGTTATAGACAATGTCATGCATGGCAGCATACACCTGGCACACATTGATAAGGTCCTGCAACGCATCCGCAGTGGGTGCGAGCAGTACCATATCATCAGCATAACTCAGTGAGTTGATGCACCCATCATGATGTGGCAGCCGACACCTGTATCACGAAGGTTGGCACTGATATCATTCGTGTACATATTATACAGGTAGGGAGATAAAATCCTCCCCTGCCGAATACCATTGGCTGTTCTAAATGACAGCGAGAAGGAATGATCCCACTTAAAAGTAAACTCCTGTGGTAGTGTACCAGTATATAAACACATTAATAATGTACCCAGGTGTAACCCTGACGAGAAGTTTATTGAAGAGCTTGCCAGTAATTCAGTCTGTCAAACGTTTTTCTGGTATCTAGGAAACACAGATAAACAGGTGAATTTCTGGAAGTGTAGTTGTGAATGATATTCTTCAATGTCCTCACACATATCTCAGTGCCAAGGCCCTTCTTATAACTTAAATGATTGTCCTGTGTATACAGGTATGCCTCAAGACGATGGAGCACCACTTTCTCCAGCACCTTGGACATGACGGTCGCTATGGCAATGGGTCTGTAATTGCCAGAGTTAGCAGGATCCTTCACTTTACTCTTAAGTAAAGGCATACAGACTTAGACTATAAGCACTGCCAAGACATGACTGGGTATGTACTGATGGCAGACACAGGTATTGATGAAGAGACAGAGCCATGTAACCTGGCTGGGGGGCGCATTCTTAAATATCCCAGAAGGGAGCCCATCTAAATCCAAAGCCTCACTGGTGGAGAGGCTTCGCAAAATCCCTCTCATTTCCTCGTGGTCGACGTGGTATATGTTATTTGAATTTTTTTTTTTTTATATTTTTGTTTATTAGAGAGATAAACTGAGAAAGATAAGGTAATATAAGGTAATATAAAATTAAGTCAATATATGTCAAGATGAGAATAAGAAGATAACACTGGTCGACAAAAAAAATCGAAGATATGGTTCTGGAGTAAATGAAGCTGATTATCGGTAAATCGACCCTGCTGAACTCGAATCTGATGTTCAATTAACTCTATCACGTCCAGGTTTTGAGAACCAGACGCAATTCATGAAAAAATATGGGTAAAATCAGCAGAAATAGGTTTCACCAATGTTTTCATTTTAAACTCTTAATATTTTCTTTTCTCCAGCCTATTTAGGGCAGTGCAGTGTTTTTGAGTCAGTGTGGTTTGTGCAGTGAGCAGGGGAGGGTGTGCGCGCTGCGTATTGGCAAGGGGTTAGCAGGCTGTGTAGTACATGTTTACCTACTGATCGTACAGCTATTGACATATGTTTAAACATTTTATTTTTCTTTGCAGATATGATGTGTTTGATTTAGTGGAGTCCTAATTTTAGTTTGTTTACCGTATATAGTACCTTGTACCGGGCTGTGATGGAGCACCGTAACTGAGTGAATGCATCGGACAGTTTTTGTTACATATGTGGAATTTTTACCCCTGACAGTCTGAAGAAACCTCTTACAAAGAATGTTAAAGCAGCTTATTGCATTACTTCAAATGCCGTATAGGTATCTGGTAAGCATTTTAAAAAAATTTTGGCACAGGGGTG